>VOMN01088872.1:0-11482 GCA_014899125.1 Orchestia grillus
TCAGGCAAGCCCGGCCTCCCTCCTGCCCTCCAGCCCCTCACTCACGCCGGCGCCCCTCCGTCGTATCAAGGCTACGTGTGTGCAACCGGGCCGCCCTATTCACCCGTGGTGGGTGACATTTCTTGTGTTTGTGGGAGCGGGGGTGGAGGGCTGTGTGAGAGCGAGAGGGTGGGGGCCGGATTTAGTTAATGTTAATTTTTTCGAAGGATTTAGTTGTGTTCAGTGTGATCATGCATCTGACATTCCAGAGTTAAGTTAACCTTTCAGAATTGATTCGACTTAAAGATATTCATTAATAGCATTTATTTATATGGTATAAAAGTGGTCATGACAAAATACTTCGGTGCATTTCACGCTTGACTTGAGTTCGCCTTCAGAGAGAGTAGATGTCAATATTGAAAATGTCTAGAGTAGATGAAGTAAACTTATATCGATTTGAAATCGGTGGAATAATTCTCCGGCAGTCGACTTATGACCATCATTAATGAACTAGATTTGTATGATTCAACTATTTGCCTTAATTACCTGATGAATATAAAGTTTTATTATGCCTGTTATTTATTCACTGAGGTGATAAGCGTCGTAAATTCACGTCACTTATGCCCGGGACTGACCCCAGCCCGCGTTGCGTGCGGCACTGTTACGTGTGTGCAGCTCCAAACAGCTGCAGCACCTCGCTATTCCTTCAAACTACACGAATATGTACTTCTCGATAGTTTATATGTATGTACCTCCTCAAGCTGTATGTACTTCTTCAGACTGTACGTATTTCTTCAAGCATTGTGTGCTTCATCAGTTTGTATGTATTTCTTCAACCTGTATGTACTTTTAGACGTACGTACGAGTACATGCATGTACATACGTACTTTTTCAAGCAAAAAGTATTATACTTCTTAACATATGTACTTCTTCGATCTGCATGTACTTCTGCACATATATGTATACTTCACTCTGTATGTACTTCTGCACATACGTATTTCATCAAGCTACTCGACGTAGATACTTCTCAACTTATGAATAACGATTTTTCGATCTATTTGAGCTGCTCTGAACAAAATTATTCCCAATAATTCCCCATAAATCCAACGCAGTTGCATCGATTTCAAAGATAAGCCTAATTAGATGACGATAAAATCAATTTTCTAAAACCAATGGAAAGTATATTGAGTCCATACCTTTATGAAAATTTAAATCATATCCACCTCCGTACAGTTACTACGTCTCATTTCATTTTTATCATTGTATCGTATTTCCATCTCGGTGTCTCAGCGCGCATCACTGTTATTTAATTCGGAGTAGCATTTCCTCTGTACCTTTCAACATGTTAACGATGTAGGTACGTCTTGCGTGAGATGCCTCAAACCCTAATATCTTCATTCACTTTAGAAGTCAGTTCCGAGCTCGTGGCAAGCACAGTCCAAGTATTCTCTCACAAAAGGGCGCATTATTAGCCTATTCTATTGACAACCACGAAAAAACTTGGCTTTTGTACTTACTTTGTCGAAAACAGTGAAACCTAATATCAGTAACCTCAGATTAGATCTTAAAGTTTTTGTCAATTTTTTATGTTGGCTCGAGCTCCCAATTTAGACGAATATCATACGAAAATATCTTGCAATGTACAATCATGCGCTATATTGTAATTTATCGCATTCGATGGAATGTATAATAATTTTCGAATGCGACTAGACTAGCTGAAATTTAAAACTAAATAGCATCAAGTTTTTTATTTTGCAAGTCAATGTGCGTGCAAACAAAAATTCTTTCTGCAACAATGTTAATAACGTCGTTCCAGGCCGCTCCTTCTCAAAATGCATGGACCATTAGGGTAGCAATTCCAACCTGCCTTCTTCTCAAGCTATTTCGACAATTTTCGTTAATTACAGAAACACGAGAGCACTCACGTTTATGCACACGGTACAGAAATCACGTATAATTTGAAATAACATTTGGACATCACACCTCACTCATACACCGCTCACTTTGAGCCAGCAAACTCTGCCGCGGACATAAGGTAGAGAGCCCAGCTCTCATAAAGAGGGCGCCTTTCAATATAGGAGTGTCGAGCTGGGGCATGAGCTGTCGAAGCGGCGGGCGGGGGTCGTGACTTACCCGTCAGAGCAACGTTGGCCTCTCCTGCACGAAACTTCTTTGATTAACATTTGCTCTTGATGCTCGGCTCGGCATCGTCAGGTGGCGGCTGGCCTTAAATTCCTTCTCACGATCTTGGTACTGATTATTTTGACTTATTTAGCAGCATTTCCATCGAGAGTGAGCTCCACCAATAGGTTCATTAACTTTTCCTTATTAAATTATTAACTCGGCTTCTCAGTTCATGAATACTCGGTTCAATTTTCGATTACTTTAAGGCAAGTTTTTGGTATTCGGGCTTCATGAAGGTTCAATTGAAGGTAACGTCTTCATATTACTTATCATTTAATGTAAGTGTGTACATATTCCACACATTTTTATTTTTACATCTACTGCATACATATGATCATTTGCAAAGTAGGAAAAAAATATCATAGATATAGTGGGCAGATATTTAAGTTACACATTATTATTCTGCTGACATTACGAAAGAAGGCTCGGGTCTCACTAGAATGATACCTCACCACATGGTTTTTACATTAAGTTATCGTAGTTTTGCGAGCCTAAATTCTAAGGTAGGGGATGGGGACTTATGTGTGCCTGTATGATAATATGTTGAATAACAATAGAATTGAAAAGTAGCGCATGTTACTGAAATTCTCCTAGATAGAATTTTCAAGTATGAAATCCTACATTCGGCCGTAGGGACCTCGAGCGGAACTATTTCTCGGTTGAAAAGTAATTACTGTAGCGATGTTTAGATAATATTCAGATTGTATAGTTTTGCAATTGTCTTTCCCTGTAACCCACGCTCGGCCAAACTCAATTGTAGTTGGGATACCTAGATAATATTCAGCCATTATAGCCCTGTAACTGTCAGTACAGCATGACAGGCGACTTGAGAGTATGAAAAGAGTATGAAGGGCCCCATCTCACCCAGAGCAGGACTGCCCAGCACAACACGCAGCGCTCTCGATGAAACACAATGCAGTTTCGAGTTCCGTCTCATTGAAATACAGTGGGTGCAATAAACAATTGATACATGGTCAAAAGTTTATTTAATTGAACATCTTATATATTTTATAAGTATATGGAATACTAAATCGGTAGAAAAACACACAAATAGCAAAGCATTGATAAAATATCGACAAAAGCCTTAGCTTATCTCTTCAAAAAGTTTCCAACACATCCACAAAATTGGTTTTCAAGCTATACTAAACCGTTCTCGAACAGTCCAGGGAGTTCACACAAGAGAAATGCAGTAGAACTTTCAAGAAAAATCATCAATTTCACCCCGTACGACAGCGAACTTCAGTGAATGACTGAGACCTTCATGAGCGGGAGGTTATCACTAAACACTCTAATTCTAATATGGCGAAATCTAAAAAGTGGCGAGGAAGGACCAAAAAAGTAATTGTTCTGTTCCATAAAAGCTCTTTGGGCTGATGAGAAATTTTATCTACGTTAAAAATCTCAGTCTCAACCATTGGTGACATGATTCGCCGGTTCCCGACATATCAGTTCACTGCAAGTCAGCAACGTTGAGGGCGTCCATGTACATATAATTCCGATCCTTGCTGCTGAACGTAGAGTCCCTAGAGTAAAGAAGAATTCTTGAGAGACTCGATCTGAACTTCAAAATGATTTGGGAAAGGCTGCGACAAATTTATGCAAACACACAATTCGAGTAATTCTAAAGAACGAGGGATTCCGTTCCAGCATACAAATAAAAACACCTCTGTTAAAACCAATTCATGTCTGAAACCATCAAAAATTTGCAAAGCTATATTTAAGGAAGCCCGTAAGTTTTTGAAGCACTTTATGTGCTATGTTCTCGCGAGGCAAAGATTGAGTTATTTCTGTTGAGCTTTCGACCACGTATCTGATATTTATTGCACTCACTGAGAGTGGACAAAAATATTGAAATAGTGATGGAAGAATGACAATGTAGCAATGTTTCTTTTTAAACACTTTGCACAGAAAAATGTTTAATTTACAAATTAGGTATAGCCAGGGAAATAAAACCCAAAACCATGTATCGAGAAACATTTTTTGATCAAAATTTCCTGCTGTTGAAGTACCTACACATACTCGGCCTAGCACTTTGAAGAACATCAGTAACACATCCCTTAGGTTGTCTGTAGTCCTGCGCTCATAACAGCTACCATTTCCTAGAAAAGCTCATTTCCATGCAGGAGGCGCGGGACTAGAGGCACAGATCACCTCGTAATTTACCCCCTGCGACTTCACTCAATTCTTTTCTCCTGATTGCACCGTCCGGTGTCTGCCTCTCGAGCTCCTGCCACCACCTCGTATTTACCAAGGACTTAACCTCTTATTATAATCATTACAGAGGAGAGCTCCCCGCCGGCAGCAGGCGCTACTCCAGCGCTGGAAAGGAGGATAGTTCACAGCGCCGGTGGGATATCCGTCTCACAGCGGTGTAAGTCGTTCATTCCGTATCTTTACATGACTTCTATGTATGTCAAAGTCAAACTCATGTTTCGACAGCTTTAGCATATTTTTAATGAGAATGCACAAATAGTTTATGAACAAATCGTTTCCTAGGCATCAAACGATAATCCCTCTCTATGGACCCTTTACTTGGTGCCTCTTACAGACTGTGTCTCGCTCCCGTATCAATTACCACATTAATTACGTACTCTATGGTACGCAGGTACCGACGCTCCTCGAAGCTGCCCAGGCATCGGCCCTTCTCACCAATTACCGCCAATTACAAGACCGTGATTTGGCTATTTTCGAGACGCCAATCATATTTTGGAGCCCATCGATGACATGAAAATCGTCCCGGCTGATCGTCTAGACCACCAAACGCCAAGCCGCCGACGCAGCTTCACGAGCCTATGCACTTTTTCTAACAGCTCAGCGACCGAGGCACAGTCATGTTCTTGGTGAGGTAACTTTGGCTCTTGTTGCTGACGATATCCGCAAATAAAACATAGCATGAACTTTTAAATTTGTTTTATTTAATTTCGTAGTCACACCTCGCGCGATATCATCTTTATAAAATAATTGTCAGCGTCTACTAGTCGCAATAAATGTTGAAAAAGGCCCCAAATAGCGAGTCAGAACCGTATACCGCAGAAGTGACGTGCCACCTGTTCGAGCTCAATATTAATATTTAATGTATTCAAATTCTTAGTTAACATCGTGATTTTAACACTCCAGACTTACAAACAATAAGGTAGTAACTCAGTCTAAAAATAAAGTAAGCCATTAACTAGAGTTTACACGAAATTCAACAGCATTTGTATGCATACATAATACCTCAAAGTTACGAAGATTAAAATCTGAAATTCACACAGATTTCAGCTGTTTTGCAAATAATTATTGAAAATTGTTTAAGATCAACATATACTAACATTTTGTCCTTCTCATCTAATGTATTTAATCATCAAAGAGTATTAGACTTTGGTTGAAAAAATTCATGTATACTATTTGATTTCCCTTAGAAGTTTTGGGTCTCCGAGTCGAAAATTGCAGCTAACGCTAGTACACGATAACATTTTCTTTGGAAAATTCTTGAAGAAGTCTGGCGCAGTTTACTCGAAACCAGAAAGTGTTGAATTTAGCGAGCGGATCCACGATCCAGGTCTGAAAAAGTTCAAAATAAACAAAGGCAGATTGTATCGTGTGTGGCGTGGCGAAGCTTCTTCAGCAACGACCGCTACGTCATGGCTGGAGCATTAAAACAATGGGCGACGATTACTGCCCCCATCGGACCCTTTCATGCGCACATCAGCACAGTGTGTCGCAACAACACTTTGTCAAACTGCCATTGTGTTGCTGGACGTGAACCATTTAGTGCCACGACGCTCCATGCAAATGATGTCCTGAGACTAATGACAGACGAGCACGTCTCAGCCTCGCAAAATTGCGGCGTTCCGAGCAGCGACTGTCGCAACTTGCTGTGTAAAGCATGGAGAACTTAAAATGTGATATTTTAGCTTTTGAATCTGCTCCGTGCTGAGTAGTACTTTATTTTTTAGATATGAATTTTGAATATGCAGGTAATATTACTGGGCATTCGAGTAGGGCCGACTTACAAGCACTGCATGTTTGTCGATCACTCCGTGAAAACAGAAACGAAGTTTAAGTAAGCTGGGTGGCATTATAGTTCCTACCACTAAATTCCGCGGGTAAATTGAGTCAGAATCCAGGGAATACGAAATTATGCTCGGTTTTGCTCGTGGGGTTTCGAAAAATATCATTTTTAAAACTTTACGTCCTCTCCCTACGGTGTTGAAAACACTGAAAAGCGTAGTTTTGACGCCGCGTTTCACGTCTTTAACTTGAATATTCTTGTGAAGAATTACTAAAATGGGTTACTTTTATTGAAGCGCATGATGGAATTTTGCGTTTTTTAAACAATCATCTAAATTTGCTCTCGTTTCTTAGGTTCGGCCATCGAAAGAAACGAGATAATGTGCACATGTTTTAGGCAATGAAGATTTATGACATGGTTGATATACTGACATGCATGCTTGTGCTCAGCGTGACAGCGAAGTGCCGATGTATAAATTCAAATCTGATGGACAGTTTTTCATTTCAAGTTGTTTCCCTGGTTTAGGTATAAATAGTAATGAACTGAATCATAAATAATAATTCCAAGGGATTTTTATGGGAAGATCAATCATTTCTGACTCTACCTTAGCAATGAAATGAGAGTAAAATAGTGGTGAAACCTTCCAAGCTTTTATAACCTCGATACCAAGTGAATACAGATCGATAATTTACAAACTAATACTCGAAGAAGGTAGGTGGAAACTGTCTCATGGTAAGGGAAGTCTCGAAAGCATTCTGTGAAGACTTTTAAGACTTGTTGACCGCATTCAAGAGTAGCTGATGCGAAATTCTAGCAAAAATGGCACGAGTCTTACGTCTGAGGCACGAGTCTTACGTCTGGCTGAACTGTCAGCCGAACGATGTATAGAGTGCAGAGTGATTACCTGGAAGTTTCAGGCAACAAAAGCGTAAGACAAGTGAAGATGCAACAATGATGAGAGACTCGTCATAGGGTCTAGTAGTCCATAACGCTGCAGCGCCAGCTAGCCAAGTGGCGCATTCTTGGATTGCTACCCAAGTCCCGTGCCATCAGACACCAATCACGCACAGGCACCTGAGTAGGAATGAAGTAGAAAGGGGGAGATAAGTCAAAGAGCTGCTAGTAATATTTTACTAGCTGCTGCTAGACTATTGTACTAGATGGATCAGTGGCCGCCATCACTATCAGTTCTACTTTTACCTTTAGTACAGTGTTGCGATAAGGAATAAAACAGCGAGACCTTTTGAAGCATTCTTGTTAATTCATAAGTCCAAGAATTTGCTAAAAAATTAAACGATGGTAATGACAAAATTGTGTTCCTACAACGCTAAATTCCGTGAATAAGCGCTAATGTTGGCAAGACCAACTGTTTTGCAGTTTTTGTGTTTTCGTTTATTTATTACAGAATCAAAAACTAGTCATTTTTATACGCCTATATTTTTTGGCTTTGTACGATCGCATAGCTGTATTTGAAAATCAAAAACTTAAATTAACGTAACAAACGCCATCCAAGTACTTCTACGAGAGAATTACAAGTCTTCGTAACGAAGTACGGAGCCTCTGCGAATGTCACTAGAGTTAATATTCAAGTGTCACTCATTGGCCTAACTACACCGGCCAGCCAATGTTGCGTGAGGCGCATGCCAGCGTTATCAGCAACACCCTCGCACACGCTCAGCATTACCACACAATGCTGCTAAAGCGTCGAGGACGTCCGCCATTTGTCTCCCGCTCGGTCAATTGTGTACGAGTACGTTCAGCATTTGCATTGATAGGAGGTCGTCCCACACAGCACAACCAAGCCAGGTTTCAACAAATCGCCCATGCCACTGTAGATCTTTTTATGGCAGTCGTGACCAACGCGTTTGAGTATTAGAAGAAAATGGAAAAACAAACGTGAGTCTATTAAAGGAGAATAAGAATAAGTTCTATGGTTTAGATAAAAATGAGGACATATCATGGCAGACAACATGAGTTTACGGCATCGGAACTCCACGACTCTATACTTGTAAATTCTAACACTAATTTAGATAAGAATCTTAGTAAACTATATCAGACTTCTTGATAGATACTCGAACATATTTTTAAACGCAGAGCTTGAGTTTCATCACAGCGGTTAGGCTTGGTGGTGTACATTTTTATGATTAGCATTTTACGCGTCATTTTTCTCGGTAATTGGCTGATAAATGTTAGAATTAACGCGAGATGAACTATTCATGCATTCATGCGAGGTCTCATTTTTAGCTGCAGGACTTGCAAGGATTTAGAAGCGAGGTACTCTCTTCCTCAGAGGAGTTACTTCAGTAGCTCGTACGCGGGCAGCATCCGTGCATTAATTTGATCGTGTGATTCGTACCATTTCTAGAGCACAGCTCACGGCCCAACGCCCGGGAGCGGCCATGTCTGTAGGAGGAAAACTGTGCGACCTCGGACCAATTTACGGTCTGAATACATGGCACGACTTCTGGAGGGAACTCACCAACAAGGACTCGCATTCACTCGCATGCGTCTTTCCATCTTCCAAAAAAATCACAGCAGAAATTAGACGTAAAATTGGGTATTCATTTTTCCAATATTTTCTAAGGCTCATCCGCACTAACTATCATCCTTCTCGAAATTGAACAAAAAAGTGTTCAAAAGAGCGAGAGTACGAGAGGGCTCACTCCAAACCAACACTAACACCAGACTTTATGATGAAGACATAAAGGATTCGAAGTCCGACTAGGGGCTTAAAAAACACTGGCTGCCTCACGAATTGAAACGGAAACAAATTGTGAAGGAAGGCTCCACACATGTGGAAGGAAAGAAGGAAGGTTCCATATGCGAGCTCTTCTTTATTGAAAAGCTCGATTGTGAAAATCAGATTTCCTAAAGTTCAGCCTGAGCAGAACTTTACTCCTGTTAGAATAAGTCCTTCGATTCAAGAGAAATTGCAAAAATGAAAATAACTTTGCATCTGTTTCTCTTTCTCACACGCTGAAGCTCAGTAACATCTGTCAGCGGACATTCAAACGCCTTCGTTTCTTGCATTTGAGGCTCAGTAGGTGGAAATCCTGCAAAAAATTGTCAAATGGAAAATGATAACATTTTTGCCGACTCTATTTTCTTTATTTCTTCCCTCTCCAAGCACAGTTGACAGAGCCAGGCAGCCCAAATCAACTTTCAAACCTGATTGCATTGTCCCGGCAGGTGAGCACGGAGGGCGGTCAGTGATGAGGGTTTGGACAGCCACATTGCGGTGATCTCGTGGTCCACATTCTGCCGTGTGCGCTGAGATGATTCACTCATGCCGTTACGTGAATGTTTCAAGAGATCGAGAGTAACATAATATCCATATTTAAGTTTTGAATGCTCAGCAGGTTTGCTAAGAGAATAATGAACCGAAAAGTTTCACGTACGCGGCAACTTTAATCTAAAATGAAGAAAAATAATATTGGAAATCACAAACTGAGCTCTACAATTGCGTGATCTCAATTGTACTGTGTATCAGCAGCAAGTACAAATAAGAGTGTTCAGCTCGAAATCTGCCCCTGTCATCGTCTCGGATACATTACAGAGAACTGATGATGATTGAAAGAATTTTTGCCATGAATACCAAGAGCGATGTTAATTTTTTCTAATTTTTTTATAGAATTAGGAACGAGGGAAATTTTTTAGTAATCAAGCTGCATTTCTTTTCTTCAAAAAAAGAGGCTTCTTTTGATTGATCGACCCAATATCGCACACAGAATTTCAGTACATTGGGTATCTAATTGTTGTATTAAGTATTTGCGTATGATTCTTTCCATGAATGTAAATTTTCCTCCACAGCTTCTAATTTTTCCACCCGTTCACGAGAACAACTGTTCTTATAACACCGATAATCAGCACAAGCTGAAATATAGAAGAAAAGTGTTCGCTTCGGCATTGGTGTTTTTTATAAAACGTTCGCCCTACAGTATACGCTAGAAATTTGTGAAAAATTACTAAATAATCATAATTTTGTGTTCCACTGATATATTTTGAATTATTTCTCATACTACTGGGTTCATTTTTGCCGCGCATTTTCTTACGTTGCTGCATAGAATGAACAGACTAACGATTACACACTAATGAAATTTAGCATTCAACTACCGTAGAGTTTCTCCAGATTTCCTTATGTTGTAGAATGTACTGGTATGGCACACATAATTTGTCAGAAAAACGAACTGCACGAAAGCTTGCGATCAGTTTCCTAGACAAAATGAAGGCAACAATTTTAAATTGTTTGGAATTTAACTCAGTCTTAGTTAACTTAAGCAAACATGCACAACTAATACGGTTATCTTGGAGTGACGCAAGAAAGCGATAGCTCGATCGTTAATATTTATAAGTATTATACCGAAGTATTTAGCATTTAAAAAACGTATTGAGAAATCGGGAAATTAACAGAGGAGTCACACTTCTTGCACAGTCAACGCGATGATGACAGTCTGAGAGTTCCGACTACACCGCGTTGACATACTTCTCACGGCCGCGGGAAAGCGACCCCCCTAAGGCAAGTGCATATATTGCGTAGAAGAGATTCGTTTTCCACTTTAGGGGCATGTACGTAGCAGGACAATAAAAACCGCCAAGATGAATGTGTATATTCTTCACGAGTGGGTGAAGTAGAAAATCTACGGGAATGGCACTTCACAAACTCACCTTACACAGAAACTTGAAGCATCGTAATGAAATACCTACACTTACCATAGGAACTTGTACTTCTATAGTCACAAAAAATACCATTTCACTCGTAAAAATAGTCTAGTGCAAACACGAGCACTCGTAAATAAAGAGCTTAGTAAAGACACAATCTTACACGATGCCCTTTCTCTATTCCGGGTTCCTGAAGGTAGCTTGAATTTCATGGACTGTACATACCACTCTACCAAAATACTAGACGCTAAGTTCTTTACCTTTGTTTTACATTACTTACATGCATTTTTTAGCATTTCATACCTCATTTCAGGGGTTTTTGTACATAGTATAGCGGTTGTTGTGGTAGTTGACCTTACCGTCACTGTATGTGAAATTTCCTGGGAAAAATACGTGTACGTATTAAGAGCATACGCTTATGCGCATAACGCCTGTGTTGCACGAGTATTCTTCCTTCGTCCTCTGATGAATTATAACAGCTGTTGAATTTTATTGAAAATAGAAATTAATCATTAAGCAAATAGGGATGAGCTAAAATAGTACCAGCATTAAAAACTTATTACGAGGTAGCTGATGCTAAATATTTAGTAAGTCTATTCAAGAAACAATAAATACCCTAACCTATCCTACAGAGCAACTGGTTGTCAAATTTAAACGTGCGTTTAT
>VOMN01088884.1:0-16396 GCA_014899125.1 Orchestia grillus
ACCTAGACCTCCCAGTCCACCCACACCAAGCCCACCCACGCCTCCAAGTCCACCCACACCCACAAGTCCCGGGCTCACGGCCACAGGTACGTAAGTAATTCCACGGTCTTGGGAGCTCAAGTCCACCTGAAAAAATGGAAATTGCGTGGTCTTATTGCAAATATTCATGAGACTGATGCAAATTTTTCACACAAAGCTAGCTGCGGTCTTATTGTAAATATACAAAGTACACCCACTAAATTTCTATACAAAGCTAGCTGCAGTCGTGTTGCAAATATACAAAGTACTCCAACTAGTTATCTGCACAAAACTAACTGTAGTCTTATTGTAAATACACAAAAACCACTAACACTTTTTCTACAAAAAGCTGTATCTCCAGTCTTACTCAAATATACGCAAGACAACCGCTAATTTGATCACAAAGCTAACCGCAGTCTACGTCTTGAAATGCCTCAAGGATTACAGGGTTCTCTCAACGCAAGGCAGACACAATTAACACTCACCACGAGTGCTGTCAGTGCCCGGTCCCTTGTGGGCTGGGGCGCGATCTGCTCACAGCGACGGATGGCGTTGACCAGGTGAGATGTGTATTGGTCGACTATGCCTTGACCCACACAGTTCGCCATTATCTGCACAAGTTCATTTGATAGTCAGAGCTGTTCGTTTTCAATTCCAAGGTGCTATTTTTCCGAGGTATAGTAAGCTTGCCGCTAGTTTTTCGTACAGAGCCGCCTACAGTTTTAGTGTACGTCAAAAATAACTTAGATATTACTCTCAACTACCCACCGGTGGATCACGTCACAGGAAAGCGTTGAAGTTATTAGAGGGCTTACGTAATGAACGGCGACCTGAACTTAGGTACACTCGGTATCTTGGAAAAGTAGGACAATGAAAATCTTTTGTTGTATGGAGAAGAAGTTTGAAACTCCATAAATTCAGTTAATGTGGTAGGGTAGCCAAACGTTGCAAGGATACTATTTACAAAACCACGTAGTAATCATGCAAGTTGTCGTACATTATCATGAAATTGTGGGCCTTGCACTCGTTTAAAGAAGAGGATGAAAATGATATTTCCAACTACACACTTCTTACACACAGTTACTGTAAGAGTCATCAGAATTACAAACAAAGAACGTGCAATTGGCATTACCATTTACGAGAAAGGTCGCCAATTGTGCACATCAACTAGGTGACCTAAAAATATCCAGACTTGAACCCAAGTAAGAAATAATTCGTAAAGTGTAATTAGTCTCTGAACTTTAGTAAGACTGCTTCAATTGCTCATTTCTGTAGCAGGTATTCAAATTTTATCCAAAACAACTAGTATGAGTTTCTTTGCAACACGACGAAAAAATGGGACTCGGGAGCGGCTAAATTATTGACACGACATACTATTTTTTATTTTGAGGTAGTGATGACGTGCATAACTTAAGAGCGCAAAAACTGCGCATTTTTCCTGAAAGTAATGAGCTCGGTCTCAAATGCAGGTTACTGGGTCCTGTATTCTGTTTTGGAACTCCAGTAGAATTGCGTCATTTGGATCTCGACTGGTAGGCATTCTCAAATTCGTGGTCATGATCTTTGCTAGAGACCAATCAATTTCCCGGCGCAAAATTTAAACGCATCTCTTGCTTTTGCGTGTGGTCTCCAATGCAAGGAGCCGATGCTTACATTTCTATGAATATCTTGAATATCTTGAAAATGTTTGGGCCTCTATGCCCTGGCCACACTGGAGTGCCGCCGGTTTGTGTGCATGGTATCCCTTCGCATATCTGCGAGCTGTTGAGCATGAGCACACAAATATACATATGCGCATTTAGTGCAGGTGGGCCTATGCCAACATTCAGTGTCGTACCTAAGCCGGAGATAAACTGATAAGGAAAATGCTGAATTTATTAGCGTGAATGGAAATTTGCTTTAATCATTCATCTTTAAATTTGACGCTTTTCATGGAATAATATTATTACATAGTTAGTATTTTCAACAGCTTCTCTGCTGAACACACCTCTATTCACGTCACTGTCGGCGAAAGAAGGAACTTGTAACACTTGTAAATAAATAATGGTATTTACGCATTACGCAAGTGTGCTACAACATTTAGCTTGAAGGAACCTTGTATGAAATTAGAACTACGTTAATTATACACGTGCGGTGTAAAATTTAGTTTGGAAGAGTCTTGTATGAAATTAGGAATAATTTAATTACCTACGTGTGGTACAACATTCTGTTGGAAGGAATCTTGCATGACTTTTGAACTACGTTAATTACCGGCTATAGGCGTTTCATTTTCAAATTTCAAAGAACAAGCTGAACACCTTCGAAGTAGCCGCCCGTTTTTGATGCTTCGAAACATCAATGAAAACTAACTCAAGAGCCAGTACATCGATTGTTTAACGTTGCAGAATTATTTTTTAAGAACATTAACTACCAAAGCTATACCATTCTCATACTTGCTCATTGGTTTTCATATTTCATTTCCTCTATCTCAATATCCTCTCTAAAAAAAATAATCTTCATTAATTTCTATACAGTGGGTATTTAGTACTGCGTTTAGTTTTCACAACGTTAACCCTACCAACGCGTGGGAGATGTGAGGAATGTGAGGTTTGAGCTTCCTTTTCCAAGGGGCACTCCGTGGTTTTGGAAAAATCAGGTTGCCCCAACCAGGAGTCGAACCCACACTGCCCATCTGTGTTCCCAACACGGTACCAGTGCGCCATGGAGCTGTCGGAGCCTCCCTCGGACTACGTTAGTGACCTATTTCAGACCATTTCATTCCTGTCAGCAAAAATTATGTTTGCATAACACACCAGTACACACTCACTCTTCATACTAAAACCCGTCTTCCAAAGCCCAAAGCTCATAAGCGTAGCAAAGTTCAATGGTGTGCATCCACACACTCAAAAAGGAACTACTACATTTGTCCTCATATGAGTGTGTACTACTCACCTGGCTCTGTATGAACGCTATACAGCTTCCTGACACCTCCACACAGCCTCACCTGGCTCTGTATGAACACTCTTTCCTCATTGACGGTCTGGGTCGAGGCAGCACCCAGCAACAGCGCCACCAGGGCGCAGATGTGTAACATGTTCCGGTGCATTATGAGCGACTGGTAAAGAGAAGAGAAAGATATCGACTGTTAAACGAAAATGAATAACTAGGTTAAAATAATTAATCCCGAAAAGTGGAAACTAATAAAGAGTAACAGGTTTAAGCATCCGAGAGAAATTTTACTAGTAGAAACATCGATACGCTGATAGTGCTGTAGACAGTGTAGCGTCATTGTAAGCACTGGTATAAAGACACGGTTCATGCGTTGTGCAACACTGTACGGAGTGAAATGAAGCACACTACACTGTCGGGTAACCACTAAACATCAAGGAGACGATGAGCAAGAAACATCGTTCTCGTTTAACGGTCTTGGTAATTATTTGATCACCTTAACGGAAGAAACAAGTATTGTTCTACAGTGTGAAGTTGAGTGTACGAAAAAACATTGTTCCGAATAAATCATTTCAAATAAATAGCTTCCTTATGAAGCTTTCGAATTGGACCACGCCTTTCACTCAGTATACACACATAAATAAAATAAACTCAAATGCAATTGAATATCTGACACGTACACGAAACTCCCTCAGTACTGATATTTGTACACAGTATCCTAGCTTTGACATGGACACCCATTTCGATTTAATCCTATGGCCGAGAAACCATTGCTTCCAACATGTCAATTCTTGATACAAGGTACTTAGAATTTAACCCCATAGTAAATGTATCATTGGTTACAGGGATCCTAATTCAACTAGATCAGAATCCAATTAAGATTTGTAATTTCATCTCAACGAGATCTTTCATTTCATCATGTACTGCTAGCCCCTAAAATACATTGCTATTTATGTATCGCCATATATGCTTGGAAACATCATACAATGGCACTCCGTACAATCTGTAAGCTGTTCAAATGTTTCTCTACGTTATATTTCACTCTTTAAGTTATGCTTCATACTGTAAATTATTTTTCCCATTGTAAATTATATTTCACGGTGTAATTTTTACTCTACTCTGTAGGTTATATTTCTCTCTGTAATTTACATTTTACTCCGTATGTTATATTTCACACTGTAATTTATACTTCACTCTGCAAGTTATATATCACCTTGAAAGTTATACTTTACTTTGCAAGTTACATTACACTCTGTAAGGTATACTTCACAGTGCAAGTTATACTCCAGTCTGTAAGTTATATTTCAGTTGCATCACACGGAAACGTCCCCGTTATGGCGGGGAAACCTCCAAAAACCAGCGTTTAAGTCCTCCTTATATGTACATGTATGCATGTGGGACGCAAGATCCCGGAGCTTCTCAGTCCCTGACCAATTATTGTGAGTAACTGTAAGGTATGTAACTGTAAAATGGGGAACTGTAAAGTGACAAACTGCAGAGTGAGTAACTGTAAAGTGAGTAACTGTAAATTGAGTAACTATAAAGTGAATAACGGTAAAGTGAATAGGTGTGCACTGAGTAACTGCAAAGTGGGTAACTGGAAAGTGTGTAACTGTAAAGTGAGGGACTGTGGAGTGAGTGACTGTAAAGTGTGTAGCTGCTAAATAAGTAACTGAAAAGTAAGTAACGGTAAAATAAGTTACTACAAAGTATGTAATCGTGAAGTTAAAAGGTACAACTATACAGTGAATTACTTCTTCTACATACAGCTTACGCTCGAGTTGTCTTACACTCTATTGAACTCGAGTTGTGCAACAATCAAGTCTGCTGCACAACTTTAACTCAATTCTGCTGCACAACTGTAATTCAAGTCTGCTGCCTAACTTTAATCGAATCTGCTGCACACTTTAATTCAAGTCTGCTGCACAACTTTAGTTGAAGCCTGCTGTACAACTTTCATTCAAGCCTGCTGCACAACTTTAATTCAAGCCTGCTGCACAACTTTAACTCAAGTCTGCTGCACAACTTTAATTCAAGTCTGCTGCAGAACTTCAATTCAAGTCTGCTGCACAACTTTAATCGAATCTGCTGCACAACTTTAATTCAAGTCTCCTTGTCACGTTGGTTTCGTAAACCTTGAATCCTGACTTGACGCGACGTTCGTGTTCAATTCATGTAATCCGTCTACGAGAGTGCAGCTAAAGACGTGTTATTATCAAAAGGACACCTTATTAGAGCGTTATTATTTAAGGGGCACACTATTAAAGCGTTATTATTAAAGGGACACATTATTAAAGCGACATCATTAGAGCGACGCAGCATGGACCATGCAGCCCTGGAACACACCAGGGGAAACCTTGGCAGAAGTCGACCTTCCTTCCGCGTGTTGATTTAAAGCGTAGCTCTCGCGCGTACAAACGTACTACGACGTACTACTATAGCGTGCTGTGTGCACTAGTGGCTTACTGTGAATGAACGGGGACATTAATTTAGCCTCGGAGATGCGCTAGGTAGATCATTTCGGCAGCGATGAAACCTAAAGGATGTGTACGCAGGGCCAGTAATGTGAGGCACGTAAGTTTTTCGTGAGATGTTCCTTTTTTTGTGAGTTTACAATATGCTTTATCACTCTCTCTATCATTCTTTAATGAAAGTTCCATACCCAATTAAAAAGAACCCAGAAATCATTTTACTCAATTTCATGCCGATGAAAAGCCTGCGTACCCGAAACCATGGGAACAAATTTTCAGTGCTGTAACTTACCTCATCGTTCAGATACGGTATAGAGACAGAAAAACATGAGTTTTGGTCAGTTATTTTCAGTTCGTATCGAGTGATCTAATTATTTACTGCTCTGCAGTCAATAACAGCAGCTATATCGTGACTTCTCACACACACATAACTACATGGAAAGGGTCTAAAGCTGACTCTCTCATCCACAAAACCATGTTGCTTTAGTAGCTCTTTACACTTGCCTAATCTAACTTCTCATGCACATGCTTACATTTAGCTTGTCCAAACTTAATGAAATCCCGGCAGATTCCAAGAATTAACAAGAAGAATGCAAGAAAAGCAACAACTTGTTAATACTAAAGTGGCCCTTCAATGATTTGGAATTATCAACGCTTCATTCGCACGAAAATAACATAATCAATCCTATGTACGAGCACATCTTCATTACTGTTCAAGCCCCGTTTTTTGGCATGCTTTCTGAAGCCAAATGAAGAGCTCTCGCTGCATCATACTTACGATAGCCACTCTCGTTACTGGGGTGCTGTCTAGGAGTAATTTTAAGAGTTCAGAGCAGCATAAATTCACTGTACTTGCATATTTTCACCACAATCTGGGACCGAAACCAATCTTAATTACCCATTTACGATTTAATTGCACCCCGAGTCCTACTTGAATCAAGTATTTATAATTCTGCGATATACATTTTCATGTAACGCGTATTTACCTCCATACCATCAAGCACCTACTTATGTATGTATGGCAACCTCACCCAACGAAACTAGCCTGTAAATAGTGCTTCAATCAAAGTAATAATCAAATAATTCGAAAAAAAAAAACATCCTAATCCCGAGCGCCCGACGGAAAGAATCCTACATTCCTCCACAACCAACTCCTCACGCGCGTCACGCAACTGCGAATTTTCCGGTTATATGACTATGACCTTTACCTCGAAATTCTGGTGTGCCATCAACGCGGGGTTATCATTACATCCCGACCTGCCTTTCACTCGAGTCAGGACCGCCAGAAGCCCGGAGACACCGCCGCTCTTTATCTGAGCCGTGGGAAACCCGCGAGTTTCCCTTCATTGCCAAAAGAGACAGTTCCTGTCTAGCGATGTGCTCCGTGGTATGGGGAATCCTTAAAATATGCCATTAAGTGAAGAACATGGTACCTCTTTTGGTCTTTTTCTTTAGCTTGTGACGTATTTGGAGCAGTAGAAAGGAGAGCAATATTTGCAGGCGGAACTCCATGTGACTTTGATTGGATAATACTGTTTAGTAGCTAAATGTCTTTTTCAAAACAAAATCCATATTCAATGGCCCTTGCCGACAAAAATTGTCTTGCCATCATACATCAATTTAGCTGAATCCTGTAGGTGAATGATATGAACTATTGACGAAAAAACACAAAATATATCGATCATGATTTGGTTCTTAGTATTTCTCGATCATCTAATCGCACCAGGTGATCTGACTAACGATTAACTAGTAACATTTTATTGGGATTGAGAAGTTATGAACACCGTCACATCCGTACCTTTTGCGGACTCTTCCTGAGAAAACCGTCCATTTTTCAAAACAAATTTATTATATCATCGAAGGCCATTATACCGCAATGCTCGCCCAATATAACGAATCAACAGTTTTTACATTTAGTTAATGAACAAGATTGTTCTGTTTACCAATGATCGCGAAGGTCCGGTTACTCAAAAAACCCCATGAAGAATTCTCTTAGTGTCGATCCATGCCCCTTCTCACTAACTAATTTAACACTAAATTTTTTCCACATATTAACAAAAAGTGAAAATGTTTTACATCCAAATTGGTATCTTACGCGAACGTGAGGAGAAGTTAAGAAAAGTGCAAAACGTGATGCAAAATTGAACTTAGAGTGATCATTTGAGGAACCGGGGGGTGAGACTGAGCGTCGTCTTGCAAGGTTAGCTGAACTCGGCCAAAACGCAGCGCCCTCCTAGCGGAGTGAAGAGTGGTATCTCTACGGTCAAGGAGGGTCAGCTGAGGGTTTTGCGTGGCTTTGCCTTCAGGGTTTCTTCGAGTCCCTAGGTTTGTTTTTTCTCTTTTTTCTTCTTTACTCATTTTAATCTTAAGTTCCTTCTTTTATTGACTTTTTCTACGCTAACCAATCTAAGAATAAATAAAAAAAAAAGTAAGTTGATGTTATTGTAATTATTAGTATTTTTTGGGAAGGGATGTTAAATATTATTTCATAAACTACCGTCCTCACCTTTTCACCGTTTCCTCACCATTAACGACAAGTATAGACATAGGTTTAAAAAAATTGTATTTTTTTTTTTGAAATTCAGATCACAAGTTAAATTCAGGAGTAACTGCTAAACAAAACAATAGCTCATACTCAAATAGACAGCACAAATTAGCTATGAGATATTACAAAGATAATATACGGGAACTGTGTCGCCACGATGTTCCTGAAAGTAGCAATAAATGCGAGAGGTTTCTTTCATGTAGACAATAAGTCATCTCAGTCCCATATGTTAGAAAAAGTTGAATTTTGATTTAGAAGACCATTATTGTTGCCACTATATGCAATTCTCGTTTCTGTTACTTATTATAAAAATTCCTATTTTTTACTAAATCTGAATTGCTTAGATTGCAATCCGTATTAAACTAAAACCCATTTCAACAAAAACGTGAACGATTCCGACAAATAGATCATCGTGATTAGGCTATCATTATGGCGTATGACAAATTTGTCGATGCACTGACTATAAATTATTGCTGGAGACTTGAAGCAACGGTTCAAAACAATGACTCAGTTAATAAGAAAAAGCGTCTCCGCAATAAAAAGGCATCATTCGTTCCGATCAAGACGCCAAGTCAGACAGTAACATTTAACTTAGGTAGTTTCTGTGCAGCTCAAGTGTGTCAGCTGAGCTTTCTTAAAATAAATGGTGTACGAAAAAAAATTCCCGAAAGCTTCTGGAATCTGGCATTTGTTCAGATTGCATTCACCAAACAAGTCGAACTGCATAGTATGGTTACCAACTTGTTATCGTTTTTGTTTCCCTAAGTTTACCCCCTAAGCCACATCTGGTGATTTCAGTAGTGAAATTCAGTAGAGATATATTAGATAGGATGTATTAATTACAGTTCCGGTCCTCAATGCCTCTCTTATTTTGTTATTTTGCTGACTTACCTCTGCAGTAAGAGCACCGCATAAGTTTGACTCAAAGGTTTATGTCCACTTTCGGTTTCACGGCCATTTTCAGATTATTTTATAAATTTTTATACAGTTAAAGTTACAAGAACAGCTCGGGAGCCCTGGACCTTACATGGTTGTTAAAAGTAGCTCAAGATCACGCCTCTAACATCCCTCCCCAGCATGCGTGTACTAAACACGAAGTGACCACAAGGCCGCACCCTCTATCTCAGCAGCACGCAAAGGCCGGAACTGCGTCAGGATAGAGCAGCTGTTGGCTCAACCCTTGTTGTAGCGAGGCGTACCGTACAGGAATTATTAGTCCGTGCTGGAACGGAAATTGGGCTGCCGATTGCCGTTTTTTAGTGACTACGAACAAAACAAGTCTCGGTACTTGCAGATCCTGAGACAGAGCATGGAACTGGGTCATGTAAAAGATAAAGTTGGATGAATAACTTGTGAATTCCAGCGTCAAATTATCGCCGAATGAGAGGAGAAATTGAAATTACTGGAATGCAAACATCGTTCTCGAGAAATATACTTTTACCATGGTTTCAGAAATGGAGATTAATTTTTGTAACTAAATCAGAGTTCCTTTGGAGAGTTGCATACAAATACCATAACTTCGAATTATTATGAAATATCCTCGTTTACTGCGATATATACTATGTTTACAACGTGCTCTGGTTTACAACGACATTTACTGAAACGATGGTGAAGTCAACCCCTTCATTCAGACACGTTTTAGACCTAGGATTGAATGTCGGGGATGAGGAGGAAGAGATGGCGGTCTCGGTTGGGAAAGCCGCAGGATATCAAGGTTGAAGGAACATAATGAAGGTAGTGCGTGAATAGCGGAATTTATGAGGGTGCGGAGGAGCCACGAACCTCAGATCAGTTGAGCTCTGAGTGGCAAAAAAAAGGCGAAGACGCATACAGCTTCCTGAATGATATTTTTGAAATAACTACAAAGATGCTGATTATCTTCCATTGCCTCATGATACCATTTGAGGAAATAGTCGTGTTTGGCTTCTATGCAGAAGGTCTTGTGTTGTGTTTCCTTTGGAAATGGAAAGTAAACATGACATTACTGTCAAGTGGCACGCCAGCGTGGCATGAGGCAGGGTTGAAAAACTTCTTCCCAGAAACCCAAGGTGTCGAATATCGAATTAAAACTAAGGTGCCTCGAGCCTTCACTTACGCCATGGCTCAAAATCTATTTGTTTCACTGTTGCCAAGGATTCGATGAAGCTATAGATAAAAATTACGATTTTGAATTTTGCAAACATAGGTAAAACCAGTATTGGTTCCAGTGGATCTTGCTGATTTTCTATGCGCTAAAACGGAATACTTCACAATCTGATGAACGTTTTGAAGAAAAGAGAGGCACGAGAACCCGGAAACTTATGAGATGTGGAAGAGGAACTGACAGGAACTCAGGCTCCAAGCTTCCGAATCGATAAGGACTCGAGATCAGGTGTTTGGTGTTGGTTTGTGCCAGTTAAAGAGTAAGCTGCTTTACATAATTTAAACCAACGTTGAATAGTTGCTAATTTTATCGAATGAATAATCAATGAGCAGTGGAATTTGAACGCAAACAATTCCCAATTGAACGTGGAGCTGAAGCTGCAGTTGGAGCAGTTCAGAAGTATAAAACATGATTAGAGGCGACAAGGGACTGAAGTACAAGTTTTCAAGACGGCTGGCAAGCCAGTATCTTCTTATAAAAGCTGTATGACCGTCGCAATGCATGTATTTAAACACCCGCATAAAATGGTGTTCTGCTAGAAGAATGGCACTCAGAAGACGCACACCAACACCAAGTGGAGGTCAGCCAACACCAAGTGGAGGTCAGCCAACACCAAGTGGAGGTCAGCCAACACCAAGTGGAGGTCAGCCAACACCTAGTGGGGGTCAGCCAACACCAAGTGGAGGTCAACCTGGAGGTGGCAGAATTATGTATAAACTCTTTTCTGTTGCGCGGACTGAATCCATTACCTTCAATATCATTACTTTACTCACGCGGCGTGTTTATTCAAATAAACTTGCAACCAATCTACAAGAATCAATGTCCAAACGTTATTGTCTGTGCTTGCACCCAATGAAGCATTAATGGGTCTTCAAGAGAGAATATAGAAAATACGACAAATTGTTTATCAACCAGGAAAGAATTAGAGATTAGAGGGTTAACAAAATGCTGTTGTTGATATGAACAGGAATTTGAGCCTAGCAAGCAGTCATGTATTTATAGAAGGCTTTGTTAAAATCTGATGTGCGAAATGGGATTATTGAATTTACGTCGGTAGACGCTATTGTAGAAGTTAAATCGTGCAACCTGACTTGGTATGGTGACAAATTACGCTCACTTTGCGTAAATAAAATCAAGAGTCAATGTGAATGGAAAGAAAACGGTAATGCATTTAATGTATAATAATGCATTATTCAATCAATACTATCAATATTTATTCAATACTATTTAATCCATAATCAATAATGTATTATTTTAGCAGTCAATAATACGAGTAGTCTAGGGAGAAGTCAAAAGCTTCTGATTAGGATAATACAAGATTTACAAGTACAAGAGATTCTGGTCTTTGTGTCGCAGGATGATGATGATGGATTGTGGGGACGTCACTGAGCCGTGAACTGAAGAGAAACTTAATTACAGATTTCGAGACCTGACGCGCATGGCACCGAAAGATGAACACGAGGGAGGAATGCCATAATCGATTATTTCTCCACGGAGAAGATGATGCATTTTCTAAGTGGATTTGAGCTGGAGTTTCCGACGTAATATAATTTTAAAACGGGTAGGTCATAAAACCCGAAAAATTTTCATGAGAACAAAGAATGAACTTTAAATTTTTTGCCGAACATGAAACGAGAGCCGTTATTAATACCGCTCGCAATTTTCTGATCTGTATCGAGACCGAGACCAAGACCAGGACCGAGACCGAGACCAGGACCGAAACCGAGACCAGGACCGAGACCAGGAACGAGACCGAGACCAGGACCGAGACCAGGACCGAGACCAGGAACGAGACCGAGACCAGGACCGAGACCGAGACCAGGACCGAGACCGAGACCAGGATTGAGACCGAGACCAGGACCAGGCAGTTAAGTATTGAAACTCGATCTTGAGACCAGGACATTGTACATAGTCGAGTTGCGCTCAAAACGGAAGCAGAGGCCAATCGTAATTGTCGTTTCCGCGATCAGGAGACCGTGCGTGTGTCTGTTGTTCCGCTGGTGCGGGCGCTGCCTGAAATAAAGACCTGCATTTGCTCCTGTGACGTCAGCTGCAAACATTCGTAGAGGTGATCACAACAAGTTAAATGCCTGCACCCATAATAAAAATAGATGTTAAATGCCTGCACCCTTACTCGAGGTACTCGAATTGCAGCAGCGCTCGCATATAACTTTAAAATTAAGTCTTGTAAAGTAGAAGTTAAATGAAAGAGGGCACATCTAAGATACTCATGTTACTGCATCGAACGAATGTAACTTTGAAATATACCTGATAGGACAAAAATTTGCATTCCAAATTTCAATAACGATTGCTGCCTAATTTGAGATGCTCAAGTTACTGCTTTACTCGAATGTAATTTTGGTATTCAAACGGTCTTGTTAAATTATTACACTTTCAACAGACTTTAACAACCCATGTTTCAAGAACCACAAAAACGACAGAGCTAATGTGGAAAAACTACCCCAAACTTTCGTGAAACTATTCCAAAGTCTGTGTTAAATTAAGCTAAACGCGGTTAGCAAAATCAATGATTTTCACTATCAAATTTCCAAAATTCCGAATAATATTTCGTATTTCACTTCTACTCCTTCAAAAGTAAAAATTAAAATCATGATTGTGTTCGTTGATAACGTAATGCTAGCTGTTATTTTTCTAAAAGAGCTGACCCAGTTATAAGTTCATGATTTAATGCGCAGTTTAGAAAAACTTCCACCGTCCGCTGGTCTAACGCATGCAGGGGCCACTCCATAAAGGGCGCGGAATTTGAAGGGCGTGTTCCCGCGATGAGAACGCGTTGTTCAAAAAAAAAGTTACTCCACTGAGCATCGCGTGCAGGTACTCTGAGAACATCAGTTGAAGGGATGCGTACAGCAAGCATGGTGGGCGTCTGCCTTCAAGCCTCAAAAGTAAAAAGTGTCGCCCAGTTCGAATAGGATGATTTTCAAATGACACATTACGGTCGCCAGCCGTACACAATGAGTTTTGTCCCTCATAGCTACCCCACACCCGAAGGAGGTTCCTCGCTTCAGCCTCTCTGAACTGCCTCCGTTTCTGAGACAGTTTCTACCTCTTTCTTGTATCGAGAAAAGAAGATTGAGCTACCCAACAAGTGCCCGCACGTCTGCGAGTCATCTGGTGTGGTACTTTTCAACTGACGACTATCAAAAAATGAAAATAAACTGGCTAAAGAATCAAATTTGCTGGAATTTTTTAGCACAATTTTCAGTTTCCATTTTTACCTATATGCCTAACATTTATGGAACTTAATTCTAATGCATATACGACAGCGTATAAATTCACCCATAATGCACTTGAAATTTTTTAGCTTAACTGAGGTCCATTCGCTGTCTTGCTTAACGACAAGCAAAAAAATATTAACTCTCAATGCAAATTTACATGAGAACAAACTTTTCAGTTGTCGTTCTTTGTCTCGTCCGAGCATCCCAAACAGCTTCCCTAGTTCATTTCCTAGAAGAAAGAATACAACTCAGCCAGCAATTTCACAGTTTACGCACTCAAACGTCAAGTGTTCAGAAAATTTAAACTTTGAACACACTTATTTTCTAAGCATTCGCCTTCATATTTTTTACAACTGCTCAGCTTCAGTTCAATGTATGCTCAAGCATGAGATCTTCACGAGACTTATTAGTTAATTGGCGTCTTGAAAGGAGACGAGGTACAATAAGGAAAATATTACAAGCAGAGGCATGCAGAATTTGCACTTTTCAATTCCTCCTGAAGTTCACGCAATTCTCGTCACAAGCTAAGTGCACACGAGGTGCAAGATCATTGCAATGCACGCTCATCGAGCGTGAGGAATCAAGCAATCATCGAATATACGCATCCAAGCGCTCGTAGAGGTACACTGTCTGACTTCAGGTTCTTCTTAGCGAATGTGTGGAAATAGAAGAAAAAATTGCGGACGAAATATGCAAGAGAAGGACATGTGTCACGCAAATTACAGTAAGGCTGTCCGCCGATTCTCAGATGCATTCAAACTAGTCCACGAGTTCAGATCGTTGTTCGTGTCTTGTATCATATCCTTTTCTGAACCATTTTTTCTTTGTGATCGTTAACGCTGTTAATCCTAAAATGCTTTCTTCTCTTGTCAAGTTTCCCGCGCAAAATTGGAGATGAATTGGCTATTGTATGAAATTTTTCCATGATTTCCCATAGAGTGGAATTATGAAAGGCTCTGAGCAGGTAGGGATATCGAGATTGTTCTCTATTTTGTATGCCATTTATAATTTTACACTGAACCATTTCTATCAGCTCAGATCATTTTGATTGCGAGGTGTCGAAATTATAATCAGATGCTCATTAGAAAAGATTCGTTGAATGCACAAAATGAGATAAAATTGAAGTTTCACCTTTGACGCCTCGAAAGTAAGAACTTTTGCACATAAATTCGGATCTCAAAGGAGAATATTTCCTTGGTAAGAGGAGCTTCACACGATAAGTCAATGTTTGAAAACAGTGGCTGAAGACGCCTATGTATGGGCATCGAATGCTAACTTTGTTCTTTATTCTGGAGTCATATCAGAAGTCAAGGTTTATTCTGACTTCAGAATAGAGAGCAAAGTTAGCATACTTGCCCATATTTGAGTGTGTCCCAACACTGTCTTCAGACATTGACTGATCGTGTGGAGGGCCTTTTAGTTGCCTTCATACTCGAACAGGGTGCAGCAAAATAATCTGCCATATTCGATGGTTCGTGAAACGTCAATTAAAATACAGAACGAACAAAAGTAATTTTGTTTTCTCAATGTATGTATCGTATAATGCAAAATTTAAGTGGAAAAAATGCACATTTCTAAAATATGGAAACAAAGACTAAGACAAAATTAAAATGTCCCCACATAGTCAACCTGCGTTGAAAAAAAATCTGAGTACATTTTGGCCAGCTGATTCACGTAAGGTGTAACGGGACTGAGGTAAGGTCTGAATTTAGCGTCGGTTTTTTTTTTTTAGATATGCTAGAATTCCAGAATTCTTAAATTTATTGTATTGCTTGTTGAGTCTATTATTGAAAAGTTGTTTAGTGTGAAAAGATAATTTAAAATTTAGCAGCGGGTTCGAAGGTTAGAGTGAGAAGGTTTTTGTAAACGTCTATTAGTTCTATGACTGACGCCTAAGTGTTCTGAAAATCTGATCCTTGCTTGTCGAGACGTGCTCCCTATATAGGAGCTATTGCAGGCCTCCCATTTAAACTGATATACAAATGATTTTAGAACGCAGGTCCGAATTTGGAACACGTGGCTCAGCACTTTATAATCAAGATTGATAAAGTTAATGGCTATAAATCAAGCAACTATTATTCATTCGTCGAATGATAATGAAACTCAATTCACACGAATTTGACCACTTGCGAATCTCTCACCAAATTCTGCTGATTACAGAACAGAAGCGCAGGCACGCGACAGGGTAGAGAGAAGGTGGTTAATTCCGTAACATATGTACATGGTGTACCGATAGTGTATGAAATTTCTGTTAAGGATGTTCATTACAACACTGTTTCTTCGTTTTTTTCTCGAAAGTAAGGTTTCCACGATGCCAACCTACAAGTACTACGTAGTGTATGTTCACCATTAGAAACCTCCGTTATATGTGTATTTAGTTTCGCTGCCGTGTTCCATAACACCGGACGTATGATTTTCCCTGCTGTCCAGCCCTCTCTGCTCATACGTGACAGATAGTTCCTGATGTTACCGCGTATTAGAATTTTTCCGCGCATGTGAGGTATTTTTGATTCCCCTTTTTTAAAGGTATTTTTTTCAATATCTGAAATAAAACTTTTTGCTGCCCTGTAAATATTCTAACTGTTCTTGAGATTTCGAATGCTGTTCGTAGCATATGTAAATTAAGATTTAATGAATAACATGAAGTAAAAAATTATCACACACGTATCACAAATGGCTGCGGTCAAATAGCTCTCGTATATGAGAATATCGGGCAAATTAAATACTCCTGCAAGCGCCACGGCAGGCACCACAGCATCGTGAGGTGTGAACAACGCTTCAGCTCCATGCCAAGCTCTCGGCACTCCCCTCTGTATGTACGAGTACTAAGGCCACGAATAATAAAGTACTGCAAATACTTTTATGTTGAAGTCTGCTGTATAATTTATAGCGAATGCAAAAATCAGCCGAAAACACTACATCTCCCCACACCACTACTTACATCACTTCAACACTACACCCCACCTTCACAACACTACACCACAACGCACTACCACAACACAACACCACAACACCCTAACACAGCACCACAACACCCCCCCACCACAACACT
>VOMN01088899.1:0-22537 GCA_014899125.1 Orchestia grillus
AAAAATTACGGAGTTTGATTTCGATTGGTTCTTGCCACGTGTTTCCCTTGGAGCTTTGGCAAAAAACACTAAATTTTAATATATCATCTTAACCAGAGGCATTTAAGTACGTTGGAAAAAGTATAGAGGGTGATTATCCCTATTCAAATTATACCATTACACTACGGGATGTCCTTAGAAGAGAGGCGCCTCAAGTTCATTAACTTCGTCTTCTTGCACTTGATTTGGAAATGTGCTAATAATTCCAGTTAAGAATTGTGGCGCAACATTTGTGTTTGAAGCAATAGCTTGATCCATGACCTTAAGCTGGGCAATTAAGCTATCTTCGCTGAGTGGAAAACGTTTCTTTATTTGAACACATAATTCAACAAGAAATTTTACGCAGTCATCCACGAACCTCGTTAATATTTTAGAAGACAATGGTTTGTTCATTAACTGCACCATTGCTAGTCCTCCAAGGAAAATCTCTTTGATTTTTTTGTGACTCGAAGTATCACTTGGATCGATATCAGATAATTTGAAGCGTTGCGTAACATCATCTTTCACAAAGCAACTGAAGACGCTTATATATTCTGATGTTACCATAAGTAATATTTAGCGTGTATGGATATGTTTTGAAGGAAAATGTCGCTGAAAAATCAGATTTAAAAAATTTCATACGGAGTTTCTATGCTTATCAATATCGCCAAATAGAAGCTTAAAAAGTCAAAAAGTGAAATGCAGCATTTAATTACTAGATTTGGAGTTCAGAATAAGTTTATTTTTTATTTTTTAAAGCCTGATTCTCTTTAACAACAAATTTTTTTATGAAATTATTTATACCCTACGCCCCCCAAAAGTAAAGTATTACCATATTATCATTATCTTCATTACATTAAATATTACCAGTGAATAAAGGTCACGCTTCGATTTCCCGCTCATTTTTATATTTCTTCGTTAAAAATGTTATGAGTTGTAATGCAATTATTAGCTGATATGTATCTTATATAATTTCTAAATAAACATGAATAATGTTAAACTAATCTATAACGAGTTGATTATGAAGTCATTTTGACATACATCTCGCAGATCATGTATATTCTAGTTATCGATAAATTGAACCCGCTAAATTTACTTTGTATAGTTTTAGCATACTTTGCACACACTGGTTAAAATATTTACATACCACATGATCAAATAAAATTCCATAACATGATTTCGTATAATAGAACATATATACATTTTTTATACATCTGAAAATGAATATTAATCAATTAGTATAAAATAATAATCATATGTAGAATCACTCTACGTGTATTTTACACATCATACAAAAATCACTATAATAGAAATTAAATATCTTAAAAACCACCGAAAAGCAGTATCTCTAAAAATACTATCGAAACAATTTATTAGCGAGTAAGATTGCATTTTTATGGTTTCGATCTACTGACCTGATAAATTCTACATTTTTGAGCCTACAAAAAAATGAACATTATGTTGAGTGTATAATATAAAAGTTTTATCAATAACAGAAAAGCTGTTATCTAGTGCATTAACATCCTTATATATTTTTTATTAAAAATAAGTCCATGTCGATTTCTCCGGGGTTCTAGTTCTCGATAATGTCTAACCTTATCGAATTTTGCGCTGTTAATATCATAGCCTACGGCCTCTGGCTCGGAATGATCGGGGAATGCCGTATATAACTGGCCGTGGCGTAAACTGTGCACGATATCTTTGTTTTACCGTGATTCAGCATTTTCAGTAATATTTTGCATAGCACCTGACGTTTCCGTCCTATATCACTCAACTAGGAAGTTCTCATATTCGTGAATTAATTTTTATATATTATATTTTAACCACCTAGGACGAGAGTTGACACGCGGAATATATTGAATTATATTTCATTCTCGTGGGCTCGAATCCTGATAATAGACTGTCAAAATAATTTAAGAATCTTAAACTTTAGCACCAGGTATTAAATCCTAGTAAGTTCTCTTGAATAAGTCTCTGTGTGACAGGTCAAGATTTGGCTCTATAATCTTATGTTAAATAGACTAACGCCTCATGAAGAGTGTAGTCATCCACTGCTATGTACAATAGCACTGACAGTAATGGTTGGCTAAAAAGTAGATCACATGGACGGTTTAGTACGGAGTCAGTCTCTCTAACACGGATTACCCGAACACCCTGAACCAAAGGACCTATCCTAAACTATCTGCATAGCCCGGAAGTTTGATGCTGCTGGCCTCATCAGAACGGAACAAAAAAACCATATTGGTTCTCCGGGGTTCTGGACCCCAGCCTGGTATATAACCTCATCAACCTCCACGCGCTGAGAGGATACCATACCCTAAAGCCTTTTGTTGGGAGTAGTCTGATAATTTAGTATATAGCTAACTGTTGGGTAAACCGTGCACTCGATATTAGTTTTCACCAATATCCATGGGTGTTAGAGATATTTTGCATAGAACCCGAATTCGTCGCCCTATCTTCCCCACTGAACTTCACCTACTCGATCGTAAGCCTGTAGGGCCAAGTCTTCACCATCCAAACTGACATTTATTTACACAATTTCGTACTATATGCTACAAATTCGCTACACCTTAGAATCCCTAACTTATTTTGGTGTGACGTCATCGGGATTCGATCTAATGCACCTAAAATATGTCTTCAGGGGTGTTACCTACAGGGCTATGGTGTTACCTCGTCAGGCTTGAAATCACGGAAACAACAGGATCTTTTTTTCATTATTTTTATGACATCGAATAAATTTAAAAAAATAGAGGTTCATTAAAATAATTATGTATATAAATTTTTCTAGTTATAACATATGCTATCAGAAACACAACTCAAAATATTCTTACTTTACTTTTCAACATTCACTTTAGGCACTGTTGCACAGGCTTTCATAGTAAGAGAAAACATAAACATCATGTACACTACCAAATACGGAACAATCGATCGACTCATATCAATATTCCTCTCAAACACAATTTATTTTATAAGTAGCTTCGGTTTCTTCAATTTCCTCTTCAATTTGAAAATAGAAAGTCTTGTTGCCTCGCCTTTTATATAATATAATGGTACAAATAACATTCGTACACAATACAGGATTAAATATTTGGTATACACTTGTATGGACTGCATTTATTGGGAACGCCCTGATCATATATATCTTTCTAAAAGACATAAAAACAGAGATTATGCTACAATACTACCAAGAAGTAGGGGTAGATAAAGAATTACAAAAATGTTATATATTGATAAGAATGTCAAATATCGTTCGAATGATTGGTTACATCTTGACCGCTCTATATTTCTTTATATATGTCATGTATTATAGCAGGGATTTTCTTGGGGACTTAATTATTTACTCTGATTTTATATTTTTGTTATTTGAATATCCGTTCTACTATCGGCGATACGAACACAAAAAGTATGCTATTTGTAGTATTTTTATAATTTTGATGCTATTACTTGGTTTAGCCTTTCAGCAAATTTTTGTTTTACGGATTATTGAAATAGAGCCAACCTCGATATTACCGCCACCGTTGACGATGATTAAGTTTGTTTTCATTATTCTTTTATTGATTTTGGCTATTCTAGAATACAAAATCTTTGAACCTGTGCATGAGAACTATTCACGAAAACATGTTTTTATGGGGTTATCTACCATCAGCCATGAATAAAAACGATTTTGCTTGAAGATAAATCTCTGCAAATTTTTTATCTCAAACTATTATATTATTGTTTATTTTCTGATTGCTCGTAAATTAATAAAAAATTGCGTTAATGCCACATGGACACTAACCCAGATAGTTTGGATCACGGCTTTTTCACCTATGAGGTGAAGAGCCCTTATAAAAAGTGATAAGGTACCCGTATGGTCAAAATTCATTATGTATAAAATTTCGAAACAACAGAGGTATATCAGAAAGAATAATATATTGGGTTTGTTTAAAGTATAGGGGTCGGGGTAGGAAAAAGCGGTTAGCAATTTATATATGTATAGTAGGTACTAAATGTCGGATAGTCTAAATGACAAAGAATTTCGCTTTCAATATCGCAAATTGAATAAATTCATTGCTCAAATTATTTTGAAAAAATAATTTTCGTTCACGAGGCTCTGCACAATTGTATTTACTTGAGTAGACAAAATGATCCGAAGGGACCTTTTTTATTTTACCGGAAGATAAATGATCAGATTATAATATATTTATGAACGTTGTGTTACAATTAATGTAGGAATTCTACTCCTCCCCTCCTATTGGGGGGAGTAGTAGAATTTCTACATTAATTGATCGATTTAACAAAGAAATCTTTGTGCTCGCATCAAGTGTAGAAATATAATACATTTAATAATGCTGCAATGAAATATGCATATGTTTATACAGTTTCTACAATCAATGTTAGTAAGAAAGCATTTTATGAAGAATGTTTTAAATATTTATATATTATTTTATTATCCCCGACTATACTAAAGCAAAACCACCCCTTGGTGGGGGGGGGGGCGGTTTGCTTCAGTAGGGGGTAATTTTTAGGCCTGAATACTGGTTAAAAAAATCGCAGTACTGAAGCAAAAGCCCCCCTCTATTGCATGATTTTGCTTCAGTAAAGCAAAATCCGGCAATAGATAACGCCCGATTTCGATTTTATTTCAATAAGAACTAAGATATCTTACAATAAAAGGCAAATTGCAGTTCCGCGGAAAAAATTGTGTTCAATACGATAAAATGTAAAATTCGGATCGTTCTTCGGTTTCAAATCAAACATATCATCTGTCGAAACACAAAACAGAACGAGGGCGGGCTTCAATTTTAAAAGGCCACGGATATTTCACAATCAGAAATGATAAACTGGATCTATTGTCGTCTATTTTAGAGCTATTCAAGAAAATATATATGAATAATGTTACACAAAGACTAAATATGAAATTTCAGTTTCAACAATATCTAGTTGATTGGTTTCGAAGAAAATACTCAAAAAAGTGGACAATAAGGATGTTTTTCAAACGGCTTTAGTTTTGTGTTCTCTAGCAAGTACAAAGAATGTTCGGAATATATTGAATAAATAAGCGTAAATATCTAGGTCTATCACTATTATTATATAACACATCAGTTGGAATGCTATTAATAATTAAAAGCACGAAAAAATATCACATCTTGATGTATCCAATGTTTTACCTCGATGTTTCAATCTTCATTGAGGTGCCCTGCGTAAAGCCCGCCCTCGAGAAATCTATTAATATATTGTAATGAGGTTATCGAATATTTGTAACTGTAGGTGTCTTGTCGGAGACGTATGGGTGTTTGTTATGTGGGCGCTGGTGGAAATTTTGGGATTTTTTAAATACAAGGGTGGGGTTCATAAAAATTTGTATAAAAAAAATAAAAAAAATTGATTAAAATAGAAAGTTGTCTGGGTTATTTATTATTTAATTAAATAAATAATTCAAAGTTATACAAAAAGCTTCAGTTATAGTAGTCTGTGATCGTATTTTTAGATATAGTTTTTTGAAATAAAACTCGTAAATAAAATCTTCCATATTTCTGATCATAATACCTCTTCTTATACGATATTCTACTTTCAGATGAGACCAGAGATTTTCAATGATATTTGTATGATGTCCCTCGCTGTTTACAAAACCTTCTGTATGAGGGACTATGATATGTTGTGACCCAAATAAATTTACAGCTCTAGGGTAGCTTGGAAACCCATCGGTAGCTATTATTGTACCCGGATTCAAGTTTCTATGGAAGACCTCTAGAATTGTTTCACTAGTTCTATTTAGCACAATTTCTAGGAAGATTCGTTTCATACCTGTTTCATCTATCCCTCCAATTAACCATTGGACATTTAGTGTTTCATGTAAAGTAGAAGAAGGGTTAGTAATTATGCGTCCTCTACAAATCGCTGTTTCATCTATTTGTACAGTGACACTGTGACCATTATTTTTGGATATATGATATGCCGCTTTTCTTTGTAGATTGATATGATGTATTTTTTTAGTTTTATATAAGTTTTCCTTGAAATTCCAGTCAATAACTCCATTTGCATAAAATCAAGGTTGGATATAAAGCCATAAACTGCACGGAGAAATATATTCACAGGCATTTTGAAGTGTTTGAAACGAGTGCCATCCGTCAATGATGTTTTTTTACCACAATTTTTACATATATAAAAATGACCATTTAAGCGCTTTCTGTCGGCTCGAAGAGAGTTAGATTCTTCGCCACATGCCGTGCAACCTTTCCTATTTCTGTAAATACCATAATTACTAACAAATTCGATGGCTTTATCATTATCTACAAATATAATATCGTAATAGCCATTCATTATATAGATGAGGGTATAAAAAATACCTTTTGTGGAAATTTTGGGATTTTATGAAAATTACGAAAAATCCCAAAATTTCCACTAGCGCCGGTTTTTGAGTTTTTCAAAAAGAGTGGTATTTAACGAAAAGAAAATTTATAAAAAAATAAATATAATTTTAAAAAATAAATCATTGGAATATTGTTTCTTTTTTTGTCGCGCATTATTAAAATACCATTCCCTTACTGTTATAAAATCCTTCATATTCGTGAACATAATACCTTTGCCCTCTCTAATAACTATTTTCAAGTCTGACCATACATTTTCAATCATATTAGTATTTAGACCATCTTCTGCAAGAAATCCAAGAGAGTGATTCACATTCAAATGTATACCATTAATATTCTCCCAGCCATTTGATATGAAAGAAAACCGTCAGTTTTCACGATTGTTCCTTCTTCTACATTATCTTCAAAAAAACTTGTAATACTATCTACCGAACTGTCTTCCAAAACTCTTAAAGGTATTTTTTCTGTATTTTTCTCAACCACTTCAATAACCCATTTTTACCCTGGACATATAACTCTTCTGGTGTAAGGGGATCCTATTAAGGTTTTTCTCTTACAAGCCGTTTCACCAACTTGTATTATCCGACCATGTCCACATAATTTATTAACTGTTTCAGATCCTATTATATTTAAAAACAATCTCTTGAGTTTGAATTTTGGTTTCAGTTATTTCAGTCAATATTGTCACTTGATATTGTAGATTTCATTGAATATAGATAGGCACAGAATAGTATTTTACAGATCTCGGTAAAAGTTATAGGGTTATTGATCCCATGAAAGATACTGAACTTTACGAAAACCTGTTCTGCGGCATGTGTAACGATATGAATTTTTATTTGGATTGTCTGGATTTAGTTTCATACTGATTGATTGACAATTATGGCACAAAATGATCGACTCAAAGCGTTTGTATCTAAAAACTTAACTGCTTCATTATATCGAAAAATATTTTTTTATTAATATAAAAACAGAAATTGTTTTTCCAAAAAGTGCTTTCCTCCATGAGAAAGGGATTTTGAAATTTTGTCAGAAATTAAAAATTTCGAAAAAATTCAAAAAACCCTACTCATGTGTTGAGCCGAAAGTAATATTCAAAATATCTCGTAGTAAACAAGAAATATGGGTTGTTTTATAGAATAGGGGGGTAGGAAAAAGCAGTTAGCAATTTATATGAATAGTAGGTACTACCCCATGGATACATTCCAAATAGGTCAGATGTTCGCAAATGAATACAATTATGAAGCGTTGAATAATCTGGGGTTAATAAACACACGAAACCAACGTTGTGTAACGTGCCAGAATATTTTATGCCTCGAATCAAAAGGAAGCGGGCGAACTATATGTTTAAATGCGGAAATTCGGGGTGCAAAAGGTGGCACAGTATTTTCAAAAATACGATATTTGAAAAATCTAAGTTACCACCCGGTAGAATCGTTAAAATAATATGGTGTTACTGTATCTGTTTGACCTTGGAAAGAACTGCCCATGCTGCAAGTCACCGTATATCTAGCGTGCACTTGGTTCAAAAAAATAGATGCACTTGTTGAGGAACATTTAAGGGCCGACCTGGAAAAATAGGAGGTACGGGTCATATAATAGAGATCGATAAAACGCATCGATTCAAAAACAAGAGAAGGATCGGCCGACGATTCGTCAACGAAGGATACTGGATCGTCGGAGGAATTGATCGTACGACAGGCCAGTATTTCTTGAAGCCTACGAACAGGCGCAACCGTAAAAATTTACATCAAATAGTTACGGAGAATGTGTACTTAGGTAGTACTATTGTGACTGACGAATGGAGGGATAGGGGGTTCGGAAGAAAAAGGATACACACACCTCAGAGTGAATCACAGAATGGGTTTTGTTGATAAATCTAACAGATTAATACACACGAATACGATCGAACGTTTATGGTGGTCTTTAGGAATATATCCATGCCGAGTACTGTAAACAATGTGAATAGTCATTGAGAAGATTCAAATCGAGGAATTTCCAATAATAGATCACGAGATACTTCTTGGGAGCTTATTTTGGATGCCATAAGGAGCAAATACTACTAATGATACACTTTCAAATTATGAATTTATACACATATCAACATGTAAATATTATGTTATTATTTTTCCTATCAATCTTTTAGTACCTACTATTCATATATAAATTGCTCCGCTTTTTCCTACCCCCCCTATACTATAAAACAACCGAAAAATGTAATGAAAGATCTAGGCGTAGCAAAAAAGGTTTTTACAGAAATATGAATCATATTATGGCATAATTTGAAGACAGAACCGTCCAGAACTATTGGTGGTCGAAATAATCATGTAGAAATCGACAAACATATATATAAACGAAAATACCACAGGGACGAACAGTAAAGGAATTCCGAGTCGTTAGCAGCATATCTGTGAGACCAAAGATACCTTTTTTCATATTTGTAAGCAAATAAGCATTATACTGCTTCATAATATCATTTCGAAATATGTATGTCTAGGAGCCACTATTGTACGAGTATTGGCGTGATTATAATAATTCAAAAAATATAGGATATATACATTACCGGCTTAATCATTCGATTAATTTTTAAACTCTAATAATCGTGAAATACACACATGATCCATCGAAAGTAAGTGGCGTTACCTAAAATGTTATTTTCTAACAAGGGTCTAATATAAGAAGCAACTTAAAATATTATATTCGCAAATATCCCCACTTTAGAAAAAATATAAACATTTTCCCTTATGTTTTGAAATAATACATATTGAAAAAAAAAACTAATATTTTCTGTTTTTCTAATTATTTGTTTCTTAGCCGCCACACAAAAGTACTTTTCCCTATTAAATCAATAATAAATATCTGGGCCATGACCACGTTCACGCCCCCGCTATGTGGGGGGGGGCGTGAACGTGGTTAGCCGACATAGGGGTACATATATATTAAAAAAAAATTAAAAAATGTTAAGCAAAAACAAATATTTTCGATAATATCGATTTCCTCCCTTTCAATGTCACTATTTTTTGGCCAATAATATATTTTTCCCCAAAACTCCAAGTGTCAGAAAATATTTTATATCGTGAACTTTACTCCATATTCTTTCCGGATATCACTTTTCAAGTGTAAGCATAAATTGCTAATTTTGTTGCTTGATTCACTTTCTTCATTAATAAACCTCGAACTATGATTCACAACAATGTGTTGCAGTTTATATTACGCACAGCTTGAGGGTAAGAAAGATAACCATCGGTAACAATCACGCTATTACTATCTATATGCTGCTTAAATATATTTGTTAGTGGTTCAGATTTTCATCTGGAACAACGAATAATTAAATTTACGTATATTATTGCGCTCAATCAATCCCAATATCCATATAGTACCAAATGTGTTACCATCTGTCCTGCTTGGATTCCTTATTATGCCCCGTCTTGACATTACCGTCTCGTCTACCTCCATTATTTTTTTTGCCATTACCCTCAATACTTAATGTATCAGTATATATATTGTTCAAGATATTTTGGAACAGGTCCGTCTGGCCCCCCCCCGGTGGGGGGCCAGACGGACCTGATTAAAAAAAAATAAATATTGATCCCTTACGGTAATTTCGACCAAACACACGTGGAAAGATACAACACAGTATTTTAGTATTAATAAGATGTCGGAAATGAATAATCGATGAAAAAAAGACAAGAACTCATAGAAGACTTTTCATTTTTTGACAAATTTATTGGAAAAACCTCTGGAAGGTATAGGATATAGGAGTTACAATCAATTATAAATTCTACTCCTCCCCCCAATACGGGGAAGGGAGGAGTATAATTTATAAATTAATTGGGCGATTTGAGAATAAATGTCCTTATGTTTTCTTCAAATGTTGAAAAATAATACTTTGAATGATACTTCAATGAGAACTGCATATTTTAAGCAGTTTCTACTATTTGTGTTTGTGAAGAGAGATTTTTATCGTAGAATTTTTTGATCTTTTATGTGATATTGTATTATCCACTATTAAGTAGGTACTCTGTGCTTATGTATTTGCAACAACTTCACCCCCCTATATCATAAAAAAACGAGAGATATGCAACTCGAACTTATAGAATAACGGAGACGATATCTAGTATTTTATGCTTATTTGTTTATCATCATAATAAATTATATGCATTTTTCGACCGGGGGAAATGCTACTTGATACAGATACGGGGGAAACGCACCCTGACCTAAAATATTCACTTTAAAATTATATTTTATTCATATTTATATATATATATCTTTTATTCTGTCTATTATAAATTTTTTCAACAAAAAATTACTGGGGGCCAGATAGACTTGCGACACTACCGGGGGCATATCGACCTGATCCCATATTTTCAATCTTTGTATATGTTGCATCGTTTTCAGATATGCTGTATTTGTAAAATCTATTTGGTGTATTATCATTGCTAAATAAATGGAAATCAACAAAGTAGGTTCTTACATTTGTGTATTTTTTAAAATGAAAAACCCATAATTTTTTTCTGAAAACTATATTTTTTTGAACACAGTAGATATAGGGATTGAGTTCTTTTTTTGGTATATTGTTAATTTCAAAATTATTTTGGCATTTTCACATGTAATCAGAGATTTTACGACATTTATACTTATTAGCCAATTGACAGCGCTTCTAAATTGTGAAATATTTTTTTTTAAAAAGATATTTATTTTCCATGGGGGTTATTATTTTTTGCGCTTTACCTAGTTCACGCCCCTCCTGGAGTGTAAGGTGTGATCGTGGTTTGCACAATATCTCAATCTAAATAACACAATAAAAAATTGCAGTATTAGTCTAATATAGGGTGAAAAAATAAAAAGAAGTTGGGAGCTCACGCGCCCCCATTTCGCCTTTTAAAAAAATCTTTTAACCGTTCTAAAATAAAGTGTAAAAATTAGAGTTTGCCTACAGCAACCATAGCTCACCTTCGGGGAGCTATAGACTTCTGATCCCTGCCTTCGGCAAAGATAGCTCACCTTGGGAGAGCTATCGACTAAGCATGCTTGCCTTCGAAGATCATAGCTCGCCTTTAGTAAGCTATCGACTACGTATGATTGCCTTCGGCAATCATATCTTACCTTCGGTGAGCTATATAAGCTACGCATGCTTGCCTTAGGCAACAATAGCTCGCCTTTGGTGGGGTCCTATATTTACAAAATATCTAAATAGCTATAAATCTATTAATTAATAATTCTAGAATTCACTAAGAAGCTAAGGGTAAAAAAATGAGTTGTGTAGCAATAGATAAATAAAAGCGCAAGATAATATTATTAACATAATAGTAAAGAAGAAGTTTTATCAATTTTTTGTAGAATGTAGGTCCTTCGTTTCTCATAAAAGCAAAGAAGGCCAGTTACTATTACAATAAACGTGATGTGAAATTCCTTTTTCCTACGAATATTTCACTGCATACCAAGTACCTTCTATGGTATTAGTACGTATACCTAACGTTTCATCTCGGAAATTTTTTGAATGATTTATTTGGCCGTGCTTATAAAATTTCTTAATCCCATTATAGCAGCCAAAAAAACGGTATATACCTCTGACCTTTGATCGACCTTACAGAGTATCATATTAGTCAGTGTGTACGTATTTCTTTTTTCGATCGGCATTAAGAATATCCCCCTGTTTGCTATTTCTCCACACCGCCTACAATCCGCTTACCCTTTACAAGATGCCCTAAATTCTATTTCGACCTGCCAAATTTAGATTCATGTCCTCCACTATCATATTCTCACCTCCCATTTTATACCTGCGATTATTTAAATTATTTTTCCCAATTCGACCACTATTCTTCTTATCGCCTTCTTTTATATGTCGTAATCAGAGCTAATTATTTCTGTCGACTTCCCTTTGAATATACCATATACGACTATTAAAATTTTCGATCTGTCGCTTTTTTCCCCAATTTTACGAGTCATCTCTTTTTCCCACATTTTTTGATGAAAAATAAAATACAAAAATTTGTAAAATAAATATGACATGATCACTTTATTCATTCAGAAGCCAGACACCATGTTGATGCGCTGGGTGTCTAGCCCCCGATGCGGTCAAGCCGAATCAACCTCCCGCGCTGAGCGGATACCATACCCTACGGGCTTGGGCTCAAAGTGGTCCGATGATGTCGTATATAGCTAACTGCGGCGTAAATCGCGCATGCGATCCCCGTTTTACCCAAGCTTCTCGAGTGAGAGATATTTCGAATAGCACCGGACGTCACCGCCATATATCCCCCACTAGGAAGTTCTCCTACTCGATCGTAAGCCTATAGGGCCAAGTCTTGACCAGCCACACTGACATTTACTTACACAGTTTCGTACTATATATAGTACCAGGGCACTACTCCTTAGAATCCCTATATTATTTTAATACGGCGTCCTCAGGATATGAACCCATATACCTGAAATATAGCTTAATATTTTCAGTTGTGTCAACCACTGAGCTATTGGGCCCACTTTATTCATTCAATATAAGTAGGAATTCGATGCAATTTCGTTATTATAGTCAGATTCGTACATCCAGAGATCTAAATAGTACTGGATGTCCCGCTTAGAGCTTCCCATCTTTGTTTTTATTTTTCTTCTTAATTTATTCCACAAACTTTCAATATGTTGGGTTGTGTAGCGGTTTGTGGATTGATAAATTTAATCCGTGATTGACTGTACTGTGTTCAAATTGACGGCTTACGCTTCTGTATGACGTCTATTCGTCTGATTATACAATTGACCTCTCTCTAAGCACATCGTATAATATAGGTACCAATGTTTCTGATTTACGATTTGGTACGGACTTCACATAAAATTTTGCAGGGAATAAATGAGGTATCTGCTATTCCAAAAACCCATCTATACTCTTGAGATATTCGACCCCGATGATACTTCTGTCGATAATAACACATTGATTTGTCTATTTGGCATATATATACTGGGCCGCCCCAATAGGACTTCTTTCGAGATATATAGTCTTTTATTTTTTGGTATGTGAAATTCTAAACTCCATTTATTGTATTGAGAATTATGTTCAAAGTCAGTAATTCATTTTGTTTCTTTTCATAAAAAATAATATAGAATGGTGAAACTATTTTTTAAATTATCGGGAAATTGTCAAAAAAATTATGCTACGTATATTTATATATTTCTTGAAATTCATGCGCACCTTCTTTTGACAGGTGAACGCCCGGCCATCACTGTTTCGTTTGTATTTTGTGCAGTCTAGCTTCATACACAGCCTTCACCGAATATGGTGCTGTGCAAAAGACCGTGCTGGCGTGATAGTTAAAGGAGATTTTGTTCGTACCGTCTTAGAAAAAATAATTGATCTAAAAACATGGGTATCATGAATTTTGTCATCTCTTTTCCCCATGGGGAAAAAGAACAGATACAAAATTTTCTCTGTCGATAGTTTTTAATTGAGAAATGTTTTTTTGCGTATAAGCGAATATGTATGGCGGCAAGTTCATCTAGTACACTGTACCTGGTTCATTGGTTTTTACGGGCTTGACCGCCCAAACATTTACAGCATTGTGTAGTATTAAGTTGCTTCTGAAATTCTTGTAATAGGTCTTCGAGGGTGCATTTTTCATTCATTATTTCTGACATAAGGGTACATACTCAGTGAATAAATAATCACAGTCGCATGAATTTATATATAATGAAATCATAGGGTTGTTTTAAACTATATTTGGGGTAGGGAGAAACGATTAGCAATTTATATATGGATAGTACGGACTAAATTGTTAATAGTCAGAATGTCCTAGAATTTCAGTTTGGATATAAACCAATATCGCAAAAGTGAACCAATACTTTGTTTGAATTTAATCAAATAAGATTTTACTCGAAAAAACCCACTACAACTGCACTCGTGAGGATAGATGATCCGAAAAAATATTATTATTTTACCGGAAGAAAATGATCTCGTTCAATTATATTTATAGGCGTTGTGTTACAATTAATTTATAAATTCTACTCTCTATCCCCCCATTGGGGTTGAGTATAATTTCTAAATTAATTGGGATATTCAAGAAGAACTAATCCCTATGTTTGCTTCAAGTGCAGAAAATAATACATCGAATAATGTGCAATGAGACATTATGTTTCTGAATAGTCTTACAATTCATGTTTGCAAAGAGTGAATTTTGTTACGAATGTCTTAAATTTATATGTATCATTTTCTTATCCGCTATATAGTGGAAACTATTCACATAAATCGCTAGCCGCTCCTCTACTCTTCTCTATACTTCAAAACAGCAAATCATTGTACAAAGCATAAACGAGATACCAGGTAGCCACGAGGCTTTGTCATCTCCCAAATTTATTACGAAACTTTTGATGATTATACACTCCAGATAATAAGCCGCTCATTACTCTTGAAAATTTTCGTATATTGGCATCAGCATTTGAAACTTGTGCATTTTTTTCACGCGATGCGGCATTTTTTCTTTTGTCCTGTCTAATTTTTTTACAATAATTTTAGAAGGGTCAAAAAATTTGTTTAAAAGCGAAATGGGGTGTGTGTGTGTGAGCTCCCCCAGCCAAATAAAAATATCGACCCCCAATGTCGATAATTGATTTTATTATAAAAATATTTAACTAATTTGCAAGCACACAAAAATATAATTTAAAGTTTGTCTTTATTTATAATAAAAAGAATGCTCAAAATCTCATAATTTATATATACTTAATATAAAATCGTTCAAAGAAGGTTTTTTTGGGAATGAATTCTTTGGGTGTACTCCATAAAAGGCACCCATGACATCATTATAAAGGGGTGTATTAAAATGTAATAAAACATTATAAATTGAAAATTAATTATAAACAAATTTTACATAGGTATTAATCATTATTTTTTAATATCTTAAAAAAGCCTGTTGACATTTAATCGGAATTTTTTTAGGTAAAAAATTCTAAATATTCCAAATTCAAGGATAGCATCACGTAAATTATTAAACTGGAAGCCTCGTCTGGATATTATTTCAGTTTTAAGATGGGCCCAATAAAGATTCTACAGTATTGGTATGTTGTCCCTCATCATTGGTAAAGCCCCAAAAGTGGTTTACTATTACATGCACTCCACCAACATTACGCACTGCTTCGGGGTAAGAAGGATACCCGTCTGTCTTTATTGTCGCCCCCGGAAGTAAGTTATCGTAAAAAAGATCGATATTGAATCTTTCGTCTGTCGTCCAATGCTTAAATATGCACAGTATTTTCTCGAAACCAAGGCGATAACCCATTTTGTGTTATGGTATAGGTAGTTCAAAAGTTGGATTATCCTTCTGCGACAACATGGCGTTTCATCTACCTGTATTACAAAACGCACACCTCCTATTTTATTTCTGTTCGCTAGCCTGGAATCTAGAATAGATGTGATACCTTTTTCAACTTTATATACGTAAAGTCAGTGATATCGCATAGTATTCTAGCCTGGTAATTGGAGACTCTTAGGCAGTATAAATAGGCTGAAAATAAAAGCCTTTTCAATGGTAGCTTTTGAAATTCTACATTTATTACCTCGGTGATAGACATAGTGGCACGGCATGATCTATTAAGACACATATAAATATAACCACTATCATTTCGTGCCCTCTTGACGATTTTCACTGAAGTGGACATTTTCAGCACAGAATTCGAGCAAAAAGCATGCCTTTATCGAGAGAAAAGGTGATTGCTTTATCGTCTTGTATGAATATGAGTCCGAACTCGTGAAATTAAAATTTTGAGAAATTTCGGATCTGATCTATTTATTTCCCCTATAGGGGAAATATATAGATCCCCTATGAATAACATTAATCTCGATAATATTTTGCAATAAGGCGTTCGAACGAAGAAACAATAGCATTCATGATGGAAAAATGTATCTTGAGAAATTTTGTTCATTGCGAAGGTTGTAATAACCTTTTGAAACTGGTGAAATACAAAAAGAACATGGATGGTAAATCGTGGCGTTGTTACCATAGAGCGTTTAGTCATTTTCTAAAATATATTCCGATTCGTAAAAATAGCCTTTTTCAGGATTTTATAATATCCTTGGGCGATTGCCTATTAGTCTGTTATTGGTTTTTCGTGGCATCAAAAAAAGCAATCGACAGATGAATATAATATTGACCACACTGTAGCTTATAAGATTTACAAAAAATAAGACAGAAAATAGACAGTCATTTAAATGAATTTCCGATTAAACTAGGAGGTGAAGGTATTGTTTGCCAACTCGATGAATCTATGTTTCATTATAAACAGAAATATTATCGAGGTAGAATAACACAGGAAAATCGATGGTTATTCGGGATAGCAGACGCGTCAACTTCGCCTTCCAAGTATTACGTTCAAGTAGTCCCGAACCGAAAACGTGAAACATTATTGCCCATCATCTTACGCACAGTAAGACCCGGTACCATAATTTGGAGTGATGAATGGCGGGCTTACAATGACATATACACGCATTATGAACATGCCACTGTCAACCATAGAATCAGTTTTGTGGATAGGAATACCGGTATTCACACCCAGAATATAGAGTCTTTGTGGAATAGGCTGAAAAACAGGCTCAAAGCCTTGATGGGAGTGTGTAAGTTGCATTTGCAAGAATATTTGAAGGAATGGATGTGGCGTGATATTGTATCACATGATAATTTTGACAACTTATTAAACTTGTTGCGTTAAAATATGTTTTTTTTTAATATTTTTATGTATGAGAAATAAATATACAGTTTTTCATGTAGGGGAAATAAATAGATCAGATGCGAAATTTCCATAGGGGTTTTATGCTTTACTCCATAAAAGGCACCCATCAAAAAAATTTAAAATTTGCATTTTTTTTTAAATTTCGGGATGGATGCATTTTATGGTGTAGACCCAATTCTTTCATATCACACCATAATCGTCAATATTTTTGATGTAGCCGGTTGGATCAACGGAGCATACGAATACTTTTCGATGATTCATAATAATAGCCTTTTCCCGATAGACAACCATATCTTTGTCAACCATCCGTCATGATTATAGAATTAGCATGTATATAGTCTTCAATGAAACGTACTAGAAATCCTTAGACTTATATTGCTTACTTGAGGTTTGCAATTACAGTGTTTCTGAATAAAATACCAATAACCCAATATGATTGCCCACGCAATATCGTACCTTGCAGTTTCTTCTGCGGAATAAATGCGTTCCATCTTTTTGTGAACGTCATCTGAAGAATAATTTATAGAAATGTTATATGAATCATGAAGATTTGGTCTTTTCTATAATATTTTTACAAATTACAACACTCCGTGATGATATTTTCGCTTCTTTTGTAGACACCCTCTTATTTATTATTATGCATGTGTCGAAATATGTAAAGTCAGATATCTCTATAATTCATAATCTAGAATTATAAAATTCACTACCATATAATAAATAGTAGGTTTTCTGCATTCTCTACTAATACAACTGAAACGCCAATCAAAGTCTTGGCGTTTTTTCCACGCTCTATATTTAACCAAATGTTGTAGGTTACTCGTGTAAATCAGAGTCAAAAGTATGTATTTTTGGAATAAATTCGGGATCTAGGCTTTTTCCCCATATCAAAAGGAGGCATTTTCCACTCATTTTACAAAAAAATAAAGCGATATGAAAAACGCATTTTATTTAAATATTTCTAAAATGCATTGAAATTAAAATCGTTATAATTTCTTTTATATATCCAGAAATCGAAATGATCCTGTAGATTTCTAATAGATACACTCATTATTTTATTATCTTCATTTTTAACATATTCCCTAATGATTCGACATTGTTCAGATAAATACCGGTTGTAGCATATATGAAATGGAGCCTATCGTTGACCCCGTAATGTTGATAATTCTGATATAGATTCCTATATTCAGCCCACTCATCTGACCATATTACAGTATCGCTTCTACACCTGTTTTCAATAATGGGTAATAATATATGTGAAGACCCTTTATCGACAAGCTGAACAAAATATTTAGCAGGTGTATAAAAAGCACGGCTATCCCGAAAACCATATATTTTCCAGGGTGAACTCTGCATCTATGATATTTTTAGCTAATGAAACATAGATTCGACGATTTGACGAATTCTACCATCACAGCCTAATTTAATAAGCCTTATGACAGATACTTTTTGATTTCCACGTATACCGAACTTACAGTTTTTTGCATGCGTTTCTATCTATATAAAATTTCGTAGTCTAGTCAGTGGTTTTTTCTCGAAAAACAAATAATATAAGATCAGCATAACATAAATGAATGATATTTTAAAATTCACGTAGAACGAGTTTGGCGATTGATGTGTATTTCGAGAAACATATAGCTCTTCTATCGGCAAACAAAACACGGTACGTTTATACTTTGTCAAACGCAATAGATCATCGCAACCTACGCATATCATAGAAACCGAAGCAAACCTATGGTTTAAATATGCGATAAAGATTTTTTCGGGTCAAAGTGGCTTGTGGTGACCAAAAAATATATGAATTATAAGAGATGTAAATAAAAAATTTTTAATTATGTTTGGCCCTTTACATACTTGCGAATCTGTTATCTTGTTTCGGAAAAACTGATATTCTAAAATATAATATTTTAATATTTTTCTGAATGTGTTCCTCGTCAACTCAAATACTTTTTATTCAGACTCCATACGGATTCAATACCTTGTGTGTATTTCACGATCTATAGTATTCACAAAAAGGAAGAATGGTTCACAGGCAAGTGTATATATCCCAACCTTTCAAGATCATTGATCCCCTCCAATTATCCGTAATCACCGTAGTTTTTTTCTTCGAACATGGCATGTGACGATATAGTTTAGTCTTCGTGAGCTTCTTACCCTCAAAATGTGTGAAAATAGCTTCCCATCTTCACGACATTTTCCTCCAACTACCTATATTTTTTACGCTTAGCCCTTTATTATACTACCGCCTAAACAAATGCGTTTCATCAATTTCTACTTTTTTACCACACCGCCTATTGCTCTGAAAGGTTCCTTTTTTTAGTTCCGCCAGAATATGTTACACATTGAGGTATATGCGTAGTTTTCCGAACGACTATCACCCAAATTTTTGCTTCTGTAAAACTCATAGCGAGCCACTACAATTTTGAGGATCGAATATTAAGCGAGTGTAAAAAATTAAAAATCTTAAATATAATTTGACATTTGCCATATGTCATTTATCATATATCATTTGTCAACTAGTAAATTTACGATCCAGAAGGGCTAAACACACACGCGAAATTAAACCCGTGAGTTTTGGTGGAACACTCCAGACATGAAGAGAAGAGAAAAAAAATATATGAGTCAGAACACATTAATAAAAGGATTAGTCCATCAACCATTTTCCTGATGAACCCTTACGCTTGGAGAAACGCAGATGTATCATGGATTTTTGAGTGATCTCAGCATTTTAAAAGATGAAGAATTAACAGTCGCTTCTCTGATAGATCAAGGATTCCTCAGAAAGACTATTCTCGCAGTAAATGCGATTAGGATAAATAAAGGCGAACCTTGACAGAGCAGGAGCAATTCACATGCATATAAATGCATGAGCTGAACCTGCAATGGCAAGAAAAATATATACATTAGTTTTAAACATAAATTTCCTAGATTCGAATAAAAAAATCACAATCTCTGCATATTTATTTGACCTAAGATGCATTATTAGCAGGTTTTCGAACTCTGTTCCATTTCTGAAGCCACCTTCATAAGCTTAAAGGGGAGTAACTGCAGAAGTTTTGGCCGATAATGATGGAGAAAGGTTTGGACGTGAAGGGTGGTTTGTCCGAATAGATAAAACAGCTTGCAACAGAAGGCGGCTAATAACATCACCCCCATTGAACCTCCTTATGCTTGTAATACGAAATACGTCATAGGGGAGATTGATGAAAAGTGTAAATAAATTATTTAGGAGTTTTACCTGATCGGACTAAAGAAAGCTTTACTACATTTTTCCGTAAAATTTTGAAAACCAATACCAATGTGAAAAGAGTAGTTTATGCATCTTTTCCAGTTGCACTTAAGGCTGTTGAATGTATACACAGTGTGGTAAACCATTCGTGTGGATTCATTTCTGATGATGGGACACACACTACTCTGATGAAAAGTATTTGGGCTCGCTTGAAAGCTGATTTCGCGCCAGAAGAGCTGTGATACTTCGGATTTGGAAAATTTTATCAATGATGCGAAAGTTATTATAACTCTGTTAAAATTAAGTAAATGCAAAATATGATTATTTCATTCATAGGAATAATAAAAAATATTTAATGATAGGTATAATCATTTTTGTATAAAATCAGTACTCGCATCTTTGAAGACTACAAAATCCCAAATTGTTAAGTAGACCCGGCTAGTATCAAAAAAAGTGCTTTTCTCAAGTGGTAATACTATTATTTTTCTGTCTACGGTTTTTCAAACATACCTAGCACCCCGACGCCATGAACACGATGGCCTCGATTATACTTCGCCTGACAAATAAGCACTCATCTGCCTCTACAATTATATTTCCATCTGAGCTGGCCACGGTTCCAAATACCTACTGAGCCCGTGGTCACATAACTTTTTTAGTATTCCCCATATGCATTTCCTTGAGCATCCGATGATTAGAAATCACAGAAGGACTAAGGCCTCGAAAAAAATAGTCGAAAATTGACTATTTTTTGGAGGTAATTTCGTCTTGTAATAAGTCGTATCCTTGGTAATCGATACCGTGTATCGCAAGTTTTACGAGTACACCGATAAAAAGGGAGCCGTGATACTTTATTGCAACATTACCGTGGAATCTAAGACAGCTTCGACGCATTTTATTCAATGCTACAAGATTATTTATTAATTCTGATTTTTTTCGTTCGTCGTGACGTGTATTTATGTAATTTTATTTCGGGGGCCGGATTATCCTAACGAGATTCGTGCGATTTCTTAATTTCAAACTAGATTATACTAAATGAAATTGTGTACGCCCAATGAACATCTATAAGAGCTATATATTTCCCAATACCGGAGTGAATGATCACATATCTTATAGTTGTGTTCAAAATGAGCGGGATATATCGGCTTCGTTATAAACCAATATTGCAAAAGTAAATCTAGATGATCTTTAAATGTCCTAAAATTATATGATCGGCTATGTTCTACATAGTATTGGGACACAACTTATGATTAAAATATACCCTAATGATGTTAAGAAAAATCATTGAAAATCCGGAAAATAATTTCTTTAAATCTTCAGAACCTCACAATGAGATCTAAATCTAACTTCTTCAGACATTCTAGAGTTATACCTGCACGGTCCAAATCCTTTTATATGCTTTTCCAATTTTTGCACTCATACATTCCGGGAAAAATATTTTCAAACTTCGCCGGAACGACTATATGTATTATTTGTGTAAGGTTTCTATCATTGGGATAAAACCTAAACGATGATTCATTATTTAATTGTGATAACCATCAGGAATAGACGTGAATAACACGCCATCCATACGGCATCTTAATCACATTTGTTCCCAGGTCGTGTAATACCTGCTTACCCACCAAGAAATTCTAAGCATCCTCTTGCGTACTTGTAAATTCGATAATTTTTCTTAACATCATAAAGATTAAAATCACTTAAGTGGGCCTCCGAAAAAAAATTATTATTTATACCCCTGTTCTAAACGTACGAAAAAAAATCAAAATAAAACATTTATTAAATATGAAATAAACTTATCTTTCTGATTTTGCTTTAACATAAATATAATAGAAACAAATTAATATAGCCTTTTTGACAAAACTTAGCTGCTATGTTCATTTTAATTCCATTCCACGTGCCTTCTATGGTGTTTGTAAGGGACACCTGTATTAGGGTCCTTAAAATTCTGGGGATGGCAAACTGTATAATGCTCGTATTCATCCATTTCATTCAGAAAATTATAACCTTTCCATTCGTCGGTATATATTAGCGACCCCTTTTTAATGTGAGCTCTAATAATATGTTTCGAAGTTTTTGTATCCCTTTTGTCAACAGGAACCAGAACTACACGTCGCTCTGGAGTCTTTTCTATCATTCCCACTACACATACACCATTCACCCTGTTTCCTTTATTATACAGGGTGGAACGCGGTAATTTTCTTTTTTGCACTGCATGCTGTGGCGGCACTGTCGGTTGAAGAGA
>VOMN01088900.1:0-16822 GCA_014899125.1 Orchestia grillus
CTAGTGGAAACCTAGAACCTTTTCACTTCACAAGCAATGCATACACTTTCTAGACGTACATTGGGTTTGTACACTTCCACTCTTGACTTCGACCCGGGAGCGACGCTTTAATCGACCATCCGCGACGTCAGTCAACACACGAGTCCAGTACAACTTTGTAAAGGGAAGCGTGAAAATTTCAGTTGGACAGCTTACATCTCAGTTTGACTCATTTGCATCTCAGCTTGACCGACGACAAATGAGCTGCTCTAGATGGGTTATCACAATATTTTAATAGAGGTTAATTTGAATATCCCGGCTCGTAGTTCGAGCAAGTTCTAACTTCCAGTAAGTTCTCGTTCTCNAATTGGCTCCTCTACTCCAGTACATTGCGATGGTGCCATGTGCTACATCGAGAACACGCCCACACTTACAGCTTTGGAATGTAACCGTCGGCCCGTCTCGATGTATACTTCGGGATTTCCCTCGTTAGCTCGAGATGTATCCGTTACAGCCCCGCAGCGTTTCTTGATCAGCTCAGCATGGGGCTCAGCCCAAATATGCGGTTTCCCACACCTACAGGTTTGGAATGCATACCGTCACACAGCCTGGATGCAGTGTAGCTCACAATGTTGTCTGATACTACATGCTTACAAATGTACAATGAATGCCTAATTTTCCTATTTGTTATACATAATGAAAGTTAGTGTGTTGTTTAATCAGTTAACCTTGAGTACTGAAACAAATATCCATTTACAATGAAGCTTTGTATGGGGTTTAATCAGTCAATTTTCAGTATTGAAACAAATATCCATAAATAGTGAAGGTTAGTATGTGGTTTAATCAGTTAATTTTCAGTACTGGAGCAAATATTCATTTATAATATGACACCTGGTTAATTCTCTCTGTTCTGATAGATATTATTTTTTTAACATATTGAATGTACACTTTTTATATGAATATATGTATTCATTATGTCAGCATTATGCAATCTCTTCCAGCTTGCATCAATGTACTACTAAATGTCTAAAAGTCCTGTTTGTTTCCTTACTTGATATGGTATTTGGGTCATGGGATCTCTATGGAAGTTGTGGCCAAGTCTTCATGTAAATTATAATTATTCTTGTACTTTACCTGTTTCTTTTCTCCATACTCTTTTCCCCAATGATCTGGAAGGCTTGAAGTGACCTGTTAATGTAATATTAATAGTGATCAAACAGGTTATGGATGGTCTAGTATGGTATAAACGTTTCTCTGACATCATCAAAATTCTCAGAAATATCACTTTAAATTTTTGCAATGTGATAATGACTCTAAGATATATTTGTTATATTTAGAGAAGAAAGATCTCTGTCAATAGTATCATTATTATTTTTCAAATGGAAAATAAGGCTCACAATTTTTCCAAGTCTGCGTCCCCAAACATTCAAGTGTGCATGCAAACAAATGAAAAACTGATGTTTGGTGGGCATATAAATGCAGACGTTGGCTAGCTTAATAATGTTTGATTTACTCTCATTCATTTTTCTTGGGCAGAATGGTTATTGGTAGATAACCAAGTTTTCATGGAACTACCTATTTCTTTTAGTATACTTAAGGTACATTATTTGTATATGTATCAACACTCACAACGTTAGTGCAATGGAAATTCAACAGAAACTGATTATGTATTAAGGAACCATTTTACAGCTTGGAGCATGTACTTCTCTTGGAAATGGAGGCTTAAAAGTTAAAATTTACATTTCTTGCTGCAATCACATATGTCAGTAATTACAATGCATTTAAAACCCAATCTGTTGTACGATATGTCAGCTCTGTTAGAATTTAGTTTTTTCCATGTTTTTAGTTGCACGGTGAGCGACAAGAGAAAATTCTGGCTGAAGAAGCAGCTGCTGTTAAGGCCAAGGAAGAAGAAATGAAGAATGAAGTAGTAGTAAAGAAGCAGCTGGATGATGAGGTATGGGCAATGTGTTGCATCTTTTGATGTCGTAAGTTAGTGCTTGTGCTTTTTATTAATTTCTGAGATTTTGTGACATTTACTACTCATCTTTAGAATGTCTCACGGAATGACATTTTCTTCTCATTGTTGCCAAAGTTTGTTATGATTAAAGTTCATCAAAATACCTCAATACATGTCAGTGACAGACCTGCGTGACTTCAAGCTATACTAATATGACCTGTGTACTTAGGTCAAGAAGATGATGAACTTCAAAAAGAGAGTCATCCTCAAGCGCTCATGTCCTGTCAAAATTCAGTACAAGTCGCAGCTCACTCATGAAGAACACGACCTGTACCTCTCGGCGTCCATCAAGTTCCATTCCCGGCCACCGCGCACCATGCTTGAGAAGCAAGAATATAATAATTACATGGTGAGAATCTTCCTTTGCCTGTCGTAGTGTGTATATGGTATCCATCAACTCCATTTTCATGCGATATTGTGTACGTGGTAACCATTAATTCTTTTTTTATGGGATAGTATGTGCAAAGTAACCATTAACTTCCTTTTAATGCGGTAGTGTGTACACATTAACAATTAACTCCCTTTGCCTGTGGTAGTGTGTACACGGTAACCATTAATTCCCTTTCCTGGTGGTAATGTGTACACGGTAACCATCAACTCCCTTTGCATGCGGTTGCGCATCCTTATAGTTAGTCGAAATTTTCAAGATCTCGGCTGAGTATATTCCATAAGAATTTGTGTCTTATTCAATGGCTAAGTCGATCTTCAAGTGCCGTGGAGCCTTGCAGTACAAATTAAACGCTGCAAGGCCTGGCATGACTTTTGAGTCAATGGTTAATTCAACTATTACTTCATTTTAATGGGCTAAAATTACCTTTAGGCATTTGTTTATGAAGGTGATGCGTATAGCACTTGCGGTAGTTACGCATACAGGTTGTTTCATTCTAACGAGTAAACGCTAAACAACGAAAAAGGTTGATACTGCGAGAAATAAACTCAGACCGTAAAGATTTAATTTGCTCCACGACGACAAATATTTTGTGCAAATTACTCGTACGACGAGGTAGTTCCTTGTACTGGAATTTATTGAAACATGATATATTCTTTTCAGTCTCAAATTCCTTTTTCATGACGTTCCAAGATAGGAATAAATAGAGTTCATAACTTACTTTGGTTAAGAGGATATCGGCATGAAATATTCACTAAGTATGTTTTTTTGTAATCTCATTCGATGATTTAATTTTTTCTTCAACTGTGGATGTACAAATTGTTGATAGCTTTTCACTTTGCCATATTTTTTATAAGAATGTTTTTGACACAACACGCCAAAATACTGATATCCAAAAAAATGATTGATATTTCCTCAATGAATTAAAACATATAGAGATTAGATTAGTTTAAACTTTCTTTGCGATTCGGATTTTCATTTTGTTTACATTATAGAAATACTCGTATGTTATTTTAGCAAGGTACTTATGCTAGAAGTGCCACGATATCCATATACATTGTAAATATGTATTTTTCCTTTGTTAATAGTATTCTATTGTAAGATTTAATTTTTTCATGGGAATTGTAAGGCAACTGTTGTATAGAATTTAACAGCACTTCTTCTGCATTATACAGTAGTTGAGTTATATTTGTGAATTATGTAAGCCTTATAAGTTTTATTTTCTGATTTTTGAAAGTTTATTGCGGATTTTATTTTTATACTTATAACTTGTAGAGTTTATTTTCGAGTTGATCTTAAAGCTTTCAGTTAGGTTTGAACTGAAATATTGAAGCCAGTTTCAATGTGTCCGATAATCTCCTGAATTGTTGAACCCTTAGAGAAAGAGAAATTGAACCTTTTCTGGAGCAATCAAATTTTTTTCTCATGCACGAAAGAATCTCGAATTCATTTCATCTGACTCACCAATACCTCATAAGCTAGATTCTCACGTTGGCGCATCCTTAAGCTGTTGCTAGTGACGTAACTACAAAACAGTACGTCGTCACCCTATGTCTTCAGGGCCTGCAAAGTCGTGTGTTGGAAGAGCAGAAATCTCTGCTGGAGTTCTCACAGCAAGTGGCGCTCAAGAGGCTCGACGAGTACAACGCAGTGAAGCCCGTCATTGAGGACTATGTCCACCGCTACTTGAAAGTGAGCTCTGCGCTTGGAAATATTGTTAGCCTGGTAGATGTTTCAAGGAATTGAGGAATCAAGTTTGAATGTTCATATTTTTCTATATGACACCAAAATTGTTTTGTTTAATGATTGTGTTATTTATTATGTTCATGAAAATTGATTTGCTTGGCCCATTTTCTCGCTTGGAAACTTGTGAAGAGCAGCGCAGTTATTGCCTGATTGGCCGACATGTCCCCTCAGGTTGGGTACTCGCGTGTGCTGAAGTATCCCCGTCTGTACCACACGGAGCAGGAGATCCCTATCCGCCCTCAAGACCCCCACAATGTCTTCTCTAGTCTCAACTTCGAGCACCTCGGACATCTGCTCAGTCTCGTGAGTTGTTTGGTTAACTCTCTCAGAATTCGCGTCATCGACTAAGAAGTTTTGCTCTGAAAGTCAACAGTACTTGAACTCGAGAGTATGAATATCACCAGTATACGCGACATCACGAAAATGGCGGGACTGGCTATATTTATTCTTCAAATGTAGGAGATTTTCCCAGTTAAGTATTTAATGGATTGCAAGTGTTTTTATCGTGTTCTTTGAATTCAACTGGTATTCATAACCAAAGTTAGTAAACCAAAGTACTGCCATATTGTATTCTATCAAATGAAACATCTGAACAACAGGTTGTGTTATTGTAGTTCTATACAATCGACGTTAAAGTTGCACTGCATTGGTGTTGGTTGCTCAAAATTCAGGGGCCAGTAGAACAGTTCTGGTGAACTACGTGGTGACTATTCAGTTTGAAATACGAGATGATTTTATTATGCAACATCAAGATCGCTCTCTCGATGTTCTTCGATTCTAGCTGGAGTGTATGTTTTGTCTGTCCTGAGCACATGTCTTGTCAAGTCACTTGATAAAATAACTATAAGGTATGTTTTATTTGATGTTGTATAGCTTTTACTCAAAGTACCGTGACTGAACATTTTATAGCCCATTGCAAATTGTATGTCACACTTGCAATAGGTCCACGGACTTCCATGCAAAGTCTTAGGGCCTGACACTTCTGTATTTCTTATGAAAGATTTTCAACGTAATTTCAAAGCTTCTATTCAGTAGAAGAAACATCACAGAAAGCAAGGTGGCTCAGTGATAAAATATTTGGCCTGTGGCCGAAAGCTCGCGAGTTTGTGCGTTGATCCTGGTTTTTACTGTGAGGGCAAGCACACTCTTCATGGCCCTTTTTTAAAATATCCAGAACGCAACGCTTTAGAACTGAAAATGATGTCCACAATTGTAAAATGTAGGTATGGTTCAACATGAGCAATAACCGTTCGTTCTTTCTTTACTACCATGCCCAAACAACGCTGCTGCGCGTGTACTCTACTGTAGCAATGCTATTCTAGTCCGTAATTTTTTGGTATGGCAGTTAGCCACAGCTTAACTGATGGTGGCGCATTGAAGGTAGTATAGCTACCAACTCTTCAAGCAATGGAGGTGGCGCGGCGTTGGAAGCACTGGGGCTCAATTGTGCGACTTCAGTTAGAGAAAATCACGCTAGGTCTACATTTTTGGATTGATGAGTTATCAATTTTTGGGATTTGAATAAAAGATCGTGAGTGTAAAATGATCAACTGCATAAATTTTCAATGTAGTCAATATGTGACGGTAGTTTATTTTCTGATTGTATGATAGTTATGTGATGAGCCAATCATTTTTTAGTGGCGCAGCACAAGTACTTTTTGTTGAAAACTCGCGAGTTTCGAATCAGTTTATTAGCTATTTCCTTATACTTTGTGACGAATTTTTTGCCTGAGTTTTCGTAGGTTAACTAAACTGGAAAGATTCATTTCTCCAATGTTAAACTTCAGAGAAATCTTTTGTCTGTTTGAGTGTGTACATGAAGTAATACTTTTATAGTAATTTAAATGCCAGTGTGTGTATTGTGATGATATATTCTGGCTGACAGACACCTACAGCTGCAAGGAAGCCTAGATCATATTTGACTGCATACTAATGTAGTTAGAGTGAAGCTACTTGTACAGGCGTGGTGAGATCAAATTTCGTTTACCCTGAAATACCCAAACGATGTTCCGTTTTCACGCGTGTTTGAAGACATTTTTATAGCCTGAGGTTACCTCCAATGCAAGGATAATGTATTTTATGAGCTACCTGTGTGACTACTAAATTATACCTTTATTACGATAAATTTAGAACTGGGTAACATTACCATACGAGATACCTACAAAACAGGGACTCGATAACGAAGTGGACGTTCTAAATTCGAGCATTTGGCAGGGCGTGGTGCCGTGGGTGAAGTTACCGTACCTCCACATGCGCGTTACGCTGCCGAGCGACCCCGCCTTCCTCACCAAGTATCCTCCCGAGGCTCCCAACGTAGACAATGCCTCGCGCTACCTCGTTAAAACTACAGGTAGCTTTTGTTGGCTTACATTCTTATGCATTAGGCGTTAAATATATGCTATGAGTGTGTTTTATTTTGTGTTTTCTATGTTCCACTGACGTAAATGTCTAGTGGCTCGTAAATAAATGTTACCATAATTTTCGATCGAGAATTTTGTGCCCATGGCTTTGAGCTCTACGTTCAAATAATGGGTTAGGCTCTAGAGGTAATACGCTAGACGGTGTTGGCCATTTTTTGTTACCTCGCAACAATTATCCTCGGCAACGCGAAGCGAAACACTGTGAAGAAAGATGAAATCATCATGTCTTGGGCAGTGAGTGAGGACCCAAACTGCGAGTATCTGGCTGTGCAGCACGGGGCCAACGTTGTCATAACTCCCTCCGCCCTCAAAGTGCTCGTGGACAATCCTGCCCCCAACTTCGATAAGGAGTTCGACATCCCTGTAGTCATTCGCTCCTTCCCTGTTAAAGGTATTTTCGCGCCTTCTGGCTTCTTGTCACAACAGCTGTTTCTGTAAATGATCAATTTTTGGCAGTACCTAAACACATTTCCGTCGATTTTATTTTTCTCAGAGGCTAATTTATTTATTATTATCTCATCGTATGACTGTTAGTCGTGTGTGTCTTATTGCTGAAGTCATAGTTTTGTGTAGTGGTGAACTTTACCAAGTTTAGCAGTTTTATACGCTTATGCAAAGTTTCGTATGTTTTTGGTCAGTCTTAGCGTGTTGAGCGTTAGTTATAAAACTGGAATGGGAACATTTCCCCTCAAATTTGCAGCCGAAGTTAGTGAAATATGTCATTTCCAGATTTGAAAGTGTGAAATTAGCTATGAGCTATTGGCTAATTTTTCATTGCGTAACATTTCAGCGAAATAGGAGCTTTGCTCGCGGGGAGTTAAGGAGTCTTATTGTAAGACACAAGTGAGGAGGTCGAGCTTTGGAGTTTGTCCTGCAGTGGTGGTGCCACCTCCGCTGAGCTTCTTCCCTATTGGTCCCAGTCACCCGTGTTGATGTGCATCTAATAAATAGAGCTTAAAATACGTTTGATGTGGCTCTGTCGGGGACCTAAATTCATTCTCTAGAATAGAATACCCTGATTTTCAGTCTAAATATATAAGGCCTATATGTATCATTAGAAGTAAATGATAATAAATTGATACAAATTCCTTCCTGAGCTTTTCATTGTTTCTGGACTTGGATGAACTTGGGTTATGGCTATCAAACCGTACATAACATAAATACATCCCCTTTTTTTGTCTTTTCTCGTTATTTGAGTAATGTGCGATGAGATACTTTATAAATAATGCATACCATCCGAATTTCTGAGAATGTCAACAAAAATTTTCACTCGATGCCTGTAGGCAAAGTGCGCTGTTTGGCTGCTTGGCCCTTCCTTACCAGTCTTGGCTGTTTGACGAGTTCTGTTTGCAGAAAAGGACGGGTCGACTGCGCAGCATCGGGTTGTCTTCGTAGATAAACCGATTAAAAGAAAGCTGTGGACTCCATTGGAAAAGAAATCCCTGTTTTTCAAGAAGTCGGGCTTGGCTTCTATGACCTCCTACAGGACTGGAAATATCTTTAGGTAAGGTTTTCTGTGACTAGGTGCTATTTTGTTAAAAGGTTATCTCTCTCTGAGACGCACTTCAGCGCCCATGTATTGCTGCAATTTCTTCCTCTAAATTTTAGAATTACATGAGCCTTTACTTCTTGTGAGTGGCAGTAAAAGTTTTGTTCATACTCATGGCCTTTGTTTAAATAAATTGGAGACCTGAAGCTGATCGGAGCAGTTCGCGATGACCAGACGTTAATTTTTCAGTTTACTCTCATTAATCGGTGAGAATTCCTTCTAATTTTCTATTTATTCTACCTTACAAGCGAGTGGTGTATCCTAATAGTAACGCATGTGTCTTCAATTACGATTTTCCTTCGTCTTTCCTCTATTCAGCTACAGAACTGACTTGTTTTCAGCTATTCAAGCATTATGATAAAGTGCAGTACTTCGATGCGTGTCTCGCCTCTGTCTTGCGAAACTTGTGTTGGAGTGACAGTGCTAAGCTTGATGGATTTAATTCTGTATTGTTATCTATCTCTGATAAATATTCAAAGATTAAAAGTGCTTTTGACGATGTAGTGTTGCATTTTCATTATTTTTTCTACCCTGTGGAATGAAGAAAAATTTCTAAAATGTATGCAATTTATAAGCACAGTTTAGGAATTTTTGAGCTCACTAGATTGAAAATTGTGCTCTTAGTCGACTTGTCATACGCGGGTAGCAGTAAGACGGGAAATTCTGCCCATTGTTATTCTGAGAACAATGTACTTATAGCCATACTTACTACTTGCGGAATGGGCTGTTGGATGAATGGAGACCGTTGTGCGAGTTTTCCTGGAGTTGCGGCTTTCTAATGTTAAGGAAGGTATATGGCCTGTGCCTCTCCCCCTCACTAAATTGGCATAGCTCTCTAGTAACTTATTTATCTTACATGAACGTGTGTTTTCCAGAATGAAAGCGCCACCCGTCTTTCACCGCGGCGACGGAAACTTGAGGAAAAATCGTGGCTATGACCCTTCGTTTAAGCAGTCATACGAGCCGAGTGTTGCCACGGGGGACGTGGACGAGTCCGAGTCTCCGACTCGGGTGTCCGATGCATATGTGGAGGATCCCTTCGGGCCCGTATCGGAGACGGATGAAGTTGATATTTTTAGCGGAAATTCGAGAAGCGGTAACCAAAAGATTCCAGTAAAACATGAAAAATTTGATAGCAAAGTATTTGGCACGAAGAGGAAACGCGAGGAACGCCAAGAGATTGAACCCTCTCCTATTAAGAAATGTGAAGGTAAAGCTTCTGTGATACAAGCAAACGAGGCTGAGAAATCTACATCGCCTGTAGGGGAGAAAAACACTCATGAGGGAGCTTCAAGCACCTCTAAGAATTTTTTTAAAAGCAGGCGAGTTGAAAGTAAGATGGATGAGGACAGTTGGAAAGAGCGCAAAACTCCATGGCATAATCGTCTCGAAACAGACTGGACTGACCACGAGAAGGTGAGAATTTCTTGAGTAGTTTTGAATACTATGAGAGCGAAAATTGCGTGTACATGTAAGAGGTGTTCTTAGCATGGGGTGCCGCAGCTGTGAAGGAGTTCCTGATAAAAGAAAGCGACATGTTCTGTTCGCTTCAGGTGTTGTGTCGCTTCAGAAAAAAAAGGAAATTGAAATAAGTCATGAAGCACAAGCTTGAGTAGTTTGAAAAGTGAATCTAAGTGTTAATGGCTTTGTATGAAACGAGCTGGCATAGAAGTGTCCATATTTTAACTTTTTTTTACATTGTGCGGAGATATGGTTGCAAAGTGAAACAGAATTAACTCACGTTAGGCCAAAGTTACTTAATTTAGTGACGCGATGGTGAAGAAAGATCAATGGAATTCCAACCCTCGCCCTGTGGAGTAGAGTCAGGCCGGGTTGTGCGAATGGTAAGATTTGTCTTCCGCCTCTCCCTGATGTATTTGAGCAACGCCATAGGTTATTATCGGTAGACTTTCAGCTGGAAATTCGACAGTAATTCTCATTAGAACTTTGTGCTTACTGTACGATTCATGCCTGGGCCATGTGGCGATATACAGTAGGCGATATTCTGGAGGGTTGAGGTGGAACAAAATTAGGGGGCTGCTGAAGTCGCGCTGCAAACTCCGGTTGGCTAACGCGTTGGCAAATTGAGGTAATACACTTGGTGCTTTATTTTGAATTGGAACGCAAGCACCGCCAGCTCCGATTCTTTTTTACAGTTAAGTTCTGGTTTACTTTCAATTTGAGTATTAGGTTACAAATTTTGCACATTTTCTTCGTAAGGTGTTCAGAATGACTTGTTTCAAGGATACGTACGAAAATTCATGTGAACGGTTTTGTAAGTTTACTTTTTCAAAATAATCAATTTCCACCAGTGCTGAACACTTGGAAGGATGAACTCTGGATTGAATTCGACTCCTGGAAAGTAAAAAAAAAATATTGACAAATACGTAACACATTTATTTACAAGTGCCGCTGAAAAGAAAAACATGGATGTGACTAACACTTGTGTTGTTGCCCTCCAGGCAAGGACGCCTTCGCCAGGCACGTGTGACAACTACCACTACCATCTTTTCAGGCTTCACAGCACCGCCCCCGCCATCCCTGGCCTGCCCGCCCCTGCTCCCCTCTCCATCATCGTCCGGAACCACCTGCATGGCATCTCCATGGAACACTTCAATGAAGTTGTTAGTTCTCTCTGTCTTGTGGGATTGATAAGCACTACAGCAAAGTCTTCAATTCTTTGTCTTGTGGACTAATAAAGCACTACGATAAAGTAGTTAAATTTTTCTGTCATGTGGGACTGATGAAGCACTATGATAAAGTCGTTAGTTCTCTGTCACGTGTCTGGTGAGACTGAGTCCTAAACTGTAGATTTACTTGTAGCTTCATCATTGGATGTGTGCATGACCAGTGACAGTCCCTCCGGTTTTCTCTCTAGACTCTAAAGGATGAGAACTTAGTCATCATAGGAAATTTACGGTTGAAACATTTATTAATAGACAAATAAAAGCTAGAGATTATGGGTTGACGTAAATGTTTCGTATAGGACTGTTTAGCCCTTTCGTACCGGACATTTTGGCCTGTGGAATATGTATTTAGATAAGGAGATTTTTCTATTCCATACAATACCCGTTAATATACAATTTTCGTGAATCAGAGCTTCACATATGCATTTCTATTGATTTCTTCAGCTTTGCATGTCTGTGGGAACAGAAGATGCTCACACTGCCTCGTTTTACTCGCTTAAGCGGCCTGGTTCAATCGAAACGCTGAACTTTTGTGCAGTTGTCATGCCACTCGAGCTAAATATTCACTGTCAGGATCGCCATAATTTAAAAAGATTTGTTTTTCAAGCTCCGAGCGTCGGGATTGTATTATTTTTTTATTAACTCGGTGGAACTTAATTCGTTTGTTCCTTATTTATTGTGTACGTAGTAGCGATGTTCTCGTAGGGAAAGAAGGACTTACCCCAAGGTTAGGGCTGTTATTTTTTTCAAATTTAATTGTAATATTTTTGTTTTTTCTTATGAAACTGTGTAATCAGACTGCGTCTGGTCGAATTTCTGTAAAATTTACATGCCTTTTGGTACATGCTATGGGTTTTTTATGTGCAATCCTGTTGTAACAGAGTCGATGTTTTGATAAATTGACCTTTCAAATTTGTATAAGACCGATGGTGTGGCGAATTCAAGGGGGCAAGGGGGCATGGCCGCCCCAAAGACGGTATAAAAAGGAGGTTATGCTGCATTTTGGCCCCTTTAAGACGTTAAGTCCCAGGTCTTTTCAGTTACAATGTCACCCCCATTCAATTTTTAAGTTACATTGACTTCGATCTTCTGTTAAGTCTGGCGGGTTCATTTCCATAGCCTGTCTGTTCTCCCACGTTTTTTAGTTCAATGTCTAAATCTTCCCAGTCTTTTTGAAATTAATTGGCCACATTTAAAACCATATACTGTATCTGCCCTTGGACTGATGTACTGTATTATATAGATTATATATATATGTATATATAAGGCCCTCCGAGCTGGACGCGCCGATGAGCCATGGTTTTAAAATGACAAGAAACGCGTCTAAAGTTTTTTGTCGTTTTGATAGGAGTTCTGCAAAAACTATTTCTTTCATAATAATTAACCCTACGTTTCGAGCGCTTTGGCCTTGCTTACTACCTTCCCGCCAAGATACACCAGTAGGGAAGTGTAGGATAGCAGTATCTACAAAATCAAGGAACTGCCGTATCGATATGTTCAGCTTGGAGGCCCTCCTGTAAAATGTATGTATTTTGTATGTGTGTGGTAACTTCTGATTCTACGATTTCTTCGTCTAGGAGTGGAACTACGAAACATTCAAATGAAGACACAGCATAGCTCTCACCTTATTTATTTCTAACCCATGAATGTGATAAATTTCTAAGAAAATCATTGACTGCTTAGATTTATCACCTGCAATGAGTTTACTGCAGTCAGCATGACGTATTTTCTGGCATTTTCTCAGGACAAATCGTTCAAGTCCTCGTCGTACGTAGTATTCCCTAAGCTGGAGAATCAGCTGTTCTTCGGTTGCGAAGTGAACTCCCACTCAGAGATGCTGCACCAGTGGGTGCAGCTGCTCGCCAGGCCCAACACGGAGCTCCTGCAAGGTATGGCTGGCCTAACAAGGAAAGAAGTCCTCACCACTGTCCTGAGTTGCCGGAGAATTTTTGTTACTCCTTAGTATGCGAGGCTGTTGATACCTATTCACACGTAGCAAAATTGATGGCTTTGTGAGTGGCTAAATGAGTTCGACGTTTTCTTCTTAGCTAAGCATGTATTTTGAGCCCAAGATTCCTGCGTTAGATTTAATAAACCTCTATTGCTATACGTGTTTATTCTTGCGTGTCAGAACGTCCGCGTGATTCATACAAGTCATTGTCGGAGGGTTCTGTTACATTTCCTGGTAGCAATTTCGCCAAGTGTTTTGAAAATAACAGTTCGATTTAGGTTCAACTTATCAGGAGCGTACTTCTTACTTCCTCTACGGTTATTCCTTTCACAGTACGATGAGTTAGTGTGAAAAAGGTAGGGGTAGGCGTAAATAGTCATTATTATACGAGCTTAGAACTGGTAATCCTCAAGCGTGTTTCGATATAACTAGTTATGTTCAATTCTAGGGGGAGAATATTTGAAGTCGAGAGAGCCATCGTCGAGCTTGCCTCTTGTGACCATTGTCTGACCGACGCCACTACTACGTTGCAGTGCGCGTGTGCAGCGAGACTGGCGATGTGGTACTGGCAGAAAAGAGGGACCTGCCCGAAGTGCTGCGTGAGGGCTCTCAGCCACACATAAAGTTCCATCCAGGACCCCTCATCTCCAGCCTTTACGTCACTCTAGACGCGCTGCGGCGCAAGCCTCCTGGCCAGTACCTGCTTCATCATCACAACAGGAGTGAAGCTTTTGTGCATCTTCTGAAAGAGGCTAAGGAAGACAGGTGGGGAGTGCTCATGTCTGTCTGGTTTGAATACAACATGCTGTGGTTAGATGAATACTCCGTGCAATTTTAGATACGTGGTAATGGTAGCTGATGAAATTCTGAAATATTTCTTTTCTACTCTGAAGAAGTAGAGCTTACCAAGAAGAATCTTTTTTTGGACGTCAGAAAGAGGTCTTAACCTCACTCCTAAGTTGCCTGAGAATTTTTTTTGGCATTCCTTTGTATGCGAGGCTGTTGATACTTATTCGTACGTAGCAAAATTTATGGCTTTGTGAGTGGCTGAATGAAATCGACGTTTCCTTCTTAGCTAAGCTGGTATTTTGAACCTAAGATTCCTGCGTTAGATTTGGTGAGCCTGTATTACTGTACGTGTTTATTGTGCTAATAGCACACTTGTCTTCTTTTGTTCGAGTGAGGGAGAATTTTATTTTCAGCATTTGACATGAATGAAATTTCACTCCATTCTCATAGACTGCTGTAGTAACACTCGCTTGCGTTCAGTCTGTACACAGGTCACCAGTCTGTGTTCGACCTGCACCGCTCGTACGGCTACAGCAGCGTTGAGCAGAAGTCTGGGGCCGCGACGCCGCCAGTTACTGGAGGTGAAAATATAGCACAATTTTAATACAAATAAACTACGATGGGATCTTCAGTCGATATTGGCAGTAGTTAGATCGGGTAAATCATAACAGTGAAGATTTGAGGCATATTTTGGTTCATTACATAGTATTTGGCTCACTTTTATGTTCATTGAACTTGGTTGGATAGAGTATCGGGTCGTAGTGACCCAATAAGGGATTCCGATTTTGGCTGTTCTAGGCCAAATATAGGCTCTGCATTTTAAAGTGCATGTAACCTTTTTATTTTAATACCACTGCTGCTACTGTCACTTTCATCCGCAGCTATCGCAAGGGGGTCGACATTTGCCCCTGGCTGGCGACTCTGGTAGAAAAGCGACGTTAGACAAAAATATTTTTACTGCTGCTACTTGGGTCTTTCCATTTTTGTGTCTGCCTATTCTGTCGACAATGTGGCCTTAATCTGGTTTCTTAGCAACCATTATTCCCTTGACCATCAGAGCGATGCTGCCCAGTTCCTTTGCACTAACAAATGCATGTTCTTAATTCTACAATAGAATCAACACCTCCAGACGCGCAGCAGTTCGTGATGGACAGTAGACAGTTCGTGTCGCCGCCCTGGCTCCCCATCGACACTCTCGTGCCCACGGCGTTCCATCTTGCCCATCGCAAGATTCCTGCCACCTTCCCCATGGCTAACCGTAAGTTGGGAACCTGTGTCCGTCTGTTTCTACTCTAAAATGACCTATTTTTCTGACAATCATCCGTAAAATGTTTGCAAGTGGAACGTTTCTCGTTTTATGGGAAAGTTTTGATATCGTTCTTGTTCTGTTGGTTGAATTTGTTGCCCTTGGCGTTCCGTCGAATGCGTATCTAGTACAGGGTGGCCCCGAACAAACTGACCCTAACAATTTGCTAATGAAACAAAAACTACGATCGCTGGATGCTGGAGCTTGTTTTCTTCGAAAGAAAAATATTTTTATGACTTATTAACTCTAGGTTTTGAATGCAATGTCCTTTAAATGATGACCACACTTGTTTTGATAACTTAAAGCTCTTTCCTAAGTCGGTGTAAATTTTCCAGATCCTGGTTTATCATCATTACTTGTATCCGTAAATTTTTGTATGTAGAAATTTAGTAGTGTTTTAGATGGACTTGTTGTTTTTCTAAAATGGATTCGGTAATCACGGTATACTTGTTATTGACATTGTATACACTTGCACAATTCTCATTCTTTCTTCTTCGCTATAGCGAAACATAACGAAAAAATGAGGGTTTAAACTGAAAAAGAAAGTAACTTTCTAGTTTGTTAGTAGATATGATATTAAGTTGTATGGTGTCATAAAAATGTTTTAGTGTCGAATAAAACATGTTAAACATGCTACTTCTCATGGTTTTATTAGAAAATGAAAAGGGTCTCTTACTTCTGGGCCACCCCGTATACACTGCTACGTAGTTGGGGTCCGCCGCTGGGATTGTCTATTATGACTCGTGAAAGCTTGTGGTTGAGCGCAGAAGAAAGAGTGTTGCGAAACAAGTGTCCAGGTACGAAATGCTGAATAAATAGCACACAGGTACATCACCGGTAAAAATGGTGTTTACGTAGTATAATGTTATATAGATATGGCTGTTTGAAGTACCTATGCAATGATGTTGACGTAATAGACAATTGGATATTCAATCCCAAAGTTCAGAGTGCGAAGGCATAGACAAAACTAGCGAGCAGTGTCTTGTCATTTAAGTGACGAATTCAGGGATTACAGGAATGCTTATTGGAGGTAATCTGAGATAGAAATGGGTAGAGTGACCATCGCTGCATTAGGGAAGTTTTTCTTTGTAAACTAGAAAAATACCCGTCATTGATCCTTAGGAGTATGTCAGCCACAAATTATTTCTTGTGGTGAATTGTTGAAAATATCAACTGAGTTTTATTCATTTATTACAAACGCTATCGCACTCAATTCATTTTCCAAACTTTTGCTTTTGGGTGATAAAAAAGAGATCGGGTAATAATTTTGGAAAGTGCAGTTCATGTTGTGAACAATTCACCTAACAAAGTGGACCCTAGGCGTCCCGTATTCTAGAAAATTAAATTATTTACTGTGCAGTGGTCTGCTTGTGGTTTGATTTTGTAAATTGTCTTCCATGTCTACTAAGAGGTATAGGTCGCGCTACAAAAAACTGCCTTATGACCTAGCGAAAATAATCAAGCAGAGCTCCCGGGTCCTCTAGCAAATGAATAGCTGAGTGGGTATATGCTGTTGCGGTCTGAGGATCTTGGGCTGTGTTCTTGTAGTAGGAAATGGTACCGAGGTGTCTAATATTGGAAACTAGTATACGCCATCTCGATATAAATGACGTGACTTACTCTATTTATTGTTGAACTGAATAGTATTTTTCCCGTGAAGTATGTAATGAGTTAAAAATGTTCCTCATCGTTTCTTTTAAGATGAACTTTCCATTACTAAACTATAATAACCGAAGTACTATCATATCGTATTCTATCAAATGAAGCATCTAATTTACTTTACATTACATTTATTTACGATACGATGTTCAGTATGCTATGTACGACACTGCCACATTTCAGCGCAGCCGGATTAGATGAAAGCCAATTTTGTCTTTTGTAATTCATTGTTATACTATAATATTTACAATATATATACATATACAGAGTGTTCCAAAAAAATATACCCCTTTTTTTGAACGCCTATATCTCCTATGAATATGCATGT
>VOMN01088905.1:0-17602 GCA_014899125.1 Orchestia grillus
ATTCTTTCAATACAGCGAGAGAAAGTAGGCCTCAAGATTAGTCTAAATGATCTAAATGAGGTAATTTGTTGTATGCTTGAAAAATGAAAAAATATTGAAGCATTATACGTCATTACTGCTCCGACAAAAATATGGACTAAATGATTCATTTAAACCTTACCAAGGAAAGTTCAAGATAATATCAAACGGTCCGGAACAAATTTGTTTAGGTGAAGGACTTGGTAAGAAAAGGTGAAGAGGCACGCATGTGGCACCTGTCAAAAAAAAGACATAAGGTATGAGCATTTTTACTTTTGCTATTTACTTTACCTTCCCACGCTGATTCATTTCTCATTTCTATAGTCTCAATGAAGGTCTTATCAATTGTCTGCAGCCGACCAACATTCACGTATCTACACGGTTTCAAATCTCTTACTATAGGTCAATCTTTCGTAATCAAAACTCTACTCCGTCACTGTATTTTGCAGTGAAGCATGTCAATTTCGAAATTATTTTACTTGAATACAGGAAATCATAACAAACTGAGAGGAAATCCGCCTGGGCTTGCATGCATTGCTTTTGTGAGCAGATAATGTGGATGTTTCTACTCGCTCAAAAAAAGACGTCGGGAGACAGGTTCAAGTTTTTTGCCTTCATACAAACTAGCTTGATTGTTTTCTGGCAGAAATTAGTCATAACTAACAAAATGCCAGAAGTACATAGAGCGCTTGGATTTTAAATGAAAAAGTAGACGATACGTGTGGCTAAAGAGTATAATTATAGGGCGGGGAGTTTACATTCTCATGAGGTACAACGATAAATGAGAAGTACTCACCGGCGAGAGGCAAGTTTTCGGTGGGCGGCATGTTCTCGGTCACGGCTATGAGGAAGACGATCATCGCGAGCATGGAGTTGACACCCAGACCCACCTTCTCTCCCGTCTCCACAGGCAGCGAGAACACCAGCAGCGCTAGTTGGTTAAAGAAAGTTTTATCAGCAAGTAGTGGAATCTGGACGATTGCAACCTATCTCCGCTGACAGCGAGAGCACCAGTAGCACTGGTCGGTTGGAGGTCAGAAAGTTCCATCAGCAATTAGTGGATTCTGGACGATTGCAACCTATCTCCACTGACAGCGAGAGCACCAGCAGCACTGGTCGGTTGGGGGCTAGAAAGTTCCATCAGCAAGTAGTGGGTTCTGGACGATTGCAACCTATCTCCAGTGACAGCGAAAGCACCAGCAGCACTGGTCGGTTGGGGGTTAGAAAGTTCCATCTGGAAGAAAGGAATTCTGGACGCTTGCAACAGCTGATAAAGAATACAGCATGTCTTCAACTTCCCTGATGTAGACTAGATTATGGTTCAAGTAGGAAAACTGTCTGTGGAATTTTGTCCAAAAACGAGGATAGATTCAAGGCCAAATTTCAAAAGATCTACAATTCACTTCATACCCTCACAACAGGCTTCAACCAGTACTTGCACATTAGATGCATCACTATCAAAATTAGTGCAACTCACTCGTACGCGTGGCTCTGGAATATTTATAAAATTCCAGTATTTAGTTTCGTAACTTTCTCGTAATTACAGTTTCTTTCAGGGGCATCACTACAGCTGACACGGAGCAAAACTTAGATTCACGAACACTAGCATGATGAGATAGTCATTGTCGATAATTGTACGTTTAAATCAGTCATCTTTTCGAACAGAGATATTGTTTACCGATCCCTAAATTTACAATACATTGCGTGCGCAACTAAGATTCTCTCTTGAGTCTGCGTGCGACCTTAATGATGGCAAAGCTCTAGTTCTACCCACTGCAAAATTCTATCCCGAGGCTGCCGTCCCTTCTGCAGATCAAGCATCAGAGAGACACAAAATCAAGCGCCTTCTGCTGTTATGTATCTCGATGTCACGAGCGTATTCATTCTTCCCTCTATTGCGATATTGCAAACGATGACTATTCAAGACATGAAATCTAACATAAGTATTTGCTCGCCTTTACAGTATTGTTATTTTGTTAAGAACACAAGAATTTATCACTATATGCGCAATTATCATTCATACATTAACAGCTTTCTATAAAATTTCAGCACTTTTCTTAAATTATCATGACTCATTATTCATCGATTTCCAATTAATTTTTTTGTTATTATTAGAGTATTTTTATTCCCGCATTAGCAACGGAAAGAGGACTTTCAAATCCTTCTCGCTGAATAATTTCCCTCCCAAAGCGAGAATCAATATTTTCAGCCTCGATACTTCAACTAAGTTTGTGGGAGCCGGCGAGCTGGGGATCAGTCACAGTAATGCTGAAGCACTTTGAGCGTACGATTATGTAAAATTGTGCATATTCGTGAGTTGTTATGCCATATATTTTGTTTACACAGTTCTAAGTAAATATGAACTATGAGCCATCATGGACATTATCACTTCCAATCTCAAAAGAAATTATGTCGTAAATTTGAAACGTTTGTCCTAATATATTTATATACCTACAAACAGTTCTCCTCTGTCAGTGTATGACCACTAGAATTTCAGATTTGAGACTGCAGCGCTCTCACCGCAAATGTTGATGAGGATGCCTGGCATCACGAAGAAGAAGAGGGCAAACTTGCTCTGGCGCTGCATCTGCACCACGTACGTCATCGCTGCCACACAATGCATTAGCACTCAACCCGCATTCAAGTTTTTTTCCATTTTTAATCATATTAATGAACATGATCATGAGAATAATTAAAATATTTTTTAATACTTTTAGTCCTGCTTTGGCAGTTCAAACTGCGTACAGATATATGATATGCGTAACATTGGACCACTGAGTGTCGAATTTGGAGCGGGACTCTGACGATAGGGGAAATTTGGCACTCCTGAGTGACATTCGCGAGTCGTAACTCGATCTTTCTAGTGTACGTTCAAAAGTTATTAATCTTGCCTTGCTTGTCAGTTTCGACACGGAAATTTGCCAGTTCAAATGCTGCTGTAAGTTAATATTCTCGTTTAGCAAGTACTGTACATCCCTTACATTAGTAAATAGTGTAAGGAAGATTTGAATTTACCCCTTAGTAGTTTCCTGAACAAGTTGTCAAAGAAGTTTTTTTAAAAGATTTCCCTCACTCAAACATGTAGTAAATTAAGGAAACGTTATTAAATTAATCATTTCAACATCATCCGAGTAAAGTTGTAGTATATGAAGTGTATGACATGCTTAAATTTAGTGAAAAGCATTTCTTTCAGTTATCGAAGTGCGGGCCGATGTTTCTGAGACATATTTATAAAAGCTCTCACTTGAAAAGGGGAGCGGGCAGCACTCGTTGAACTCCTCGCTGACGGTGACGTAAAAGTTCTCCAAGTAAAACTCTGGGTTGGGCGTGAAGTGACTTATGTCTGCCTTGGCTGACGAGATGACTATCTGTGCGGGCGTCAGTGGGCTAGATCAGTGTTTTCTTTTGCATCGGACGTCGCCACATGATTACTGAATTGCTCTCAGTAACATAAAATACCCATGGAAGCACATTTTGCTCGGTAGCATCATATATTAAACGAAGAAGTCAGTCACGCCCTCTGCTACATCGTACTTGTTGCTGAAGACTGCTGCCATGCACCAATTTGGCCTCTAACTTGTACATGTAAGGTTCTGATAAGGCAAGATCCGAACATTTATGCTACAAGGAGTTCAGTGTGATTCCTTAAAGGACCTGAGTTTTCCGTGGGTCTATTAATAAGTTTCACACTTGATATGTCCTTGTTACGTACGAGTTCTCCAATGATTCACTATTCCGGCGTGCATTTATTTCAAAACAGCACACTTTCGACGCAGTTCACAGTGTAGAGGTTCACGTATGTTAAACACACGTAGAGAAGTACCTTGAAATTCCTCATTCTATAAGCGTCCAAAACATTAGCTGAGTCAGGAATTACTTGGGCATCTAAAGTTCAAAGAAAGCTTTCCACTTGAGGCTGCATGGAGCGTGAATGCTGCAGCTCGACGGATCGCTTTAATTTAGATCATTTCATGACGAACGATGTTGATACTCTGGTTTGGGTATAGCTAACATGTGACTGGTAGATGGTTCACAACTGTAATCTCCTCCTCCGATACGTCAGTTAGCTTGCTGATATCAGGGGGCTGCTCGTCAAAATCATCTCATCAGTAGCGAATCAATATTTGTAATTTGAGGTCTTCCGGCCTATGTCAGAGAGCCAAAATTTCTACCACCACATAAAACATTCTACATTAATAATCGAACTGAATATAGCATATGCAGAGCAATTGGGCACTGCAGCATGATTCAATATCACCGGCGTCTATCTAAGTTTCATAAATTAGTTCAAACTCATATAGAAAACTTCCAAATTCTAATACGGATATTTTTCACATCTCACGAGTACGATTGACAGCCCAACGATATGCACGGTAAATCTCTAAAATACACAAAAAAAAATTTTTGACAATTTTTCAAATCTTCAGTGTTTGACGGTTTACTGAAAAGCAAAGTGAATCGAAAAAATAATTTAATATTTACATTTAGAGCCATTGCTTCCCTCATTTAAGATAACTTCAATAAAAACTTTATCCTCTTTTTCTACATGGCCGGTGCTAACAGATTGGCTTCTGTTGCTCTGGTGAGCTAATGTGCATACTAAAGAAGTGAGCTGGACGCGAAATACCCCGCTGCGGATATTGCTAACCTCGGTGTTCTCGTAGGTCCAGGAGGAGAAGCGCAGGGTACAAGTCTGCTCATCAAACGGGTAGAACTCGACGTTGACGTCACAGATCGAGCTGAAGAGAGCGTGGCTCAGCATTTCGATTTGGCCGTCGTGGAAGATGATCGCATTCGTGTTCAGGATCGAGCTCTCGTAGGCTGGCTCAGCCCTAGCAACGAGTGCTTACGTCGACTTTAAACAATTTAAGCAATTTGTTCCCATAAAAGTTCCATGCGTTAAAAATTGTACATCTGAATTTCTCGGACAATTTCATTGGACATTTTTAGTTATAGCTGCTATTGGGCCGGAATAAGTGCTATGATTTCTATGGCATTTAATAGAAACCGTATTCTAAAGTTAACACGTAGGTACATAATCTAATGCATAATCCTTAAGTTATACAAGTCTGATTATGAAAGAATTTATTGAGATAATGAAATAGAATTAAAATTAGTATTTTTCAACAATTTCAAAATGTCTAGTCAATGAAAAACTGTACCTTCCATAACATACATGAACTTACAATTACTCACATACATTGAGAGTGGTGTCTTAATGGTCTATTAAGATATGATACTATCGTCTAAGTAATTTCCGCCATCAGTAGCTTGAAAAAAGTATTTTGATCAGTCGACATGAAATTATACTCATTGCAGGATTCAAGATTCAGTTTGGAAGCTTGGAGCGCGCTTTCCTCCCGAATGGTAGGAGGCAATGAGTTCGGAGCTTTTATACTATTGTTGTGAAAACTAAATTGAGATCTGGTTTTCGAGTAATAGGGAAGTATAAATTTAGTTCAGCTCCTAGTTTAATGTTCATGGTACTTACGAGTACGTATCTAGTCGTGAGTCATCCAGCGCTGGCAACGAATATAAATGTCAACGAATCGAGTTGTGAGTCATCTCAGTGAATCTTGTACTTTCATTAGTCCTCAGACTTTGGAAATTTTAATTGGTTAGATTCAGGAACGGTGTTCATCATTGCGTTCATGCAGTTAGGTATTTTAAATAAATGTTGATTAATTTTAACAATAGGGTTTACAACCGAAAAATTATATTTCACAACAGAAAATTGTTTGTTTGTAATTTCTTTCTTAAAAAACTTGAATGCAATGACTTGTTTTTGTACTGAATGAATGACAATCCTACTTTTATCGACGCCTAATCTTAGAATTACGAAAAACATAATCAAATTGTGAATCACCTGCACCCATCTACTCCACGTTTGTTAAGTACCATAACGCGAAGTAGAAAATAATGAACAGTGTTGAAAAGACTCTCCTGTGAAGCGAAAAGATCGGTGGGAGATCATAATTATTTAAGAGTATGATAGCGGGGACCCATAGCTGATCATATGGCACTCGTATAGCAAAAGTGTAGTGGGTGAGCTTACGTATTGTAGAGTATGATATCGGGGACCCAAATCTGATCGTGTGACACTCGTATAGCAAAAGTAAAGAGGGTGATCTTACGTATTGAAGAGTATGATATCGGGGACCCAAATCTGATCGTGTGGCACTTGTGCAGCAAAAGTGTAATGGGTGATCTTACGTATTGAAGAGTATGATATCGGGGACCCATAGCTGGTCATGTGGCACTCGTATAGCAAAAGTGTAATGGGTGATCTTACGTATTGAAGAGTATGATATAGGGGACCCATAGCTGGTCGTGTGGCACTCATATAGCAAAAGTGTAGTGGGTGATCTTACGTATTGAAGAGAATGATATCGGGGACCCAAATCTGATCGTGCGGCACTCGTATAGCCGAGACTCCGTCGTAGTCGGCAGGGTCCCACGCCAGGTGGACGTCCTGCCACAGCATGATCATCTCGGTGTTGATGCGCAGCATCCGAGACCGCGTGTTCTGGACAACAAGCGAGCGTTGAGGCAACGCCAGCTCAGTAAAACCCTTCCTTTGTATGGCGTCACCAAATCTATGCTGAGACCGATATTATTTACGTATGTAGGCAACACTTGACGCACCGCTGAACAGTTATTGAGCGCCTGATATATTGGAACTGGTCATGCTAAACACATAAACGTTCCTCTTTGCGCTTGATCAGCAGTGTTAGATTTAACACTTTGACGGCGATTCTCCAAACTGGAAAAATTTCATGTCGACGATTATCTCCATTATGAATGTAAAAGTTAAGGATTTTGTTTTCACGAATTTGGTTATCTTATTTATTTTCTTTCTAATCAGAACTAGCTTATTCGATTGATGAACACAAGTTTGATGAAAACGGGAAAATTTGTATTCATACATGATTAGTGCTTTGGTTACATTAGGTTAGGTTAGGTTAGATGATCGAATGTATCATACATAACCCACTTCGGAGGCAAAGTGTTAAAGCAATGTTTCATATTCACACAGGGTTATCGGAAAGTCTCTGTGATAAGTAGATTAGCTACGTCTGTGGCGCGTCGCAGGCCAGTTTGTGATCTTATTAAATATCGGGAGACAGGATCAAAGGGCGATACCAAACAGTAAGGAAAATATGCATTGTTTATAATTGTGATTCATGTTTACCTCCCGTATTCTTTATTGAAACATTCCCGTTGATACATAAAATACCAGTACACATTGGCTTTCCAAGCAATTCTTATAAGTTGAAGAACTATGAATGTGCCGTTATGCATAAATTAGAATTGATCTACCTTGGAGCTCATGATCGCTTATATCCTGTCAGGTGGGAGACGGGCCAGTTGTGCTGGTCGCGTCGGAGTACAAAATACAGTTTCCGATCATTCGTGGTGTACAATGTACACTGGTCGCTTTTCTCAAACTCTATGATGCAAACATGGCTTTTTACTTTTTAGATCGCAATCAGCATAATATACAAATTCTGTCTGCGCTAATCATTATTTCTACTAAGACATAATAACTGAGAGGCTTTAGGAAATCTTATATTAAAATTCAGATCAGAATGTTAATTCATTCGTAGCCACTTCACCGTAGTTGACTCAAGCGCCAGAGATATTAGAACAGCGATTGTGAGAGCTACAATCGCGTGAAATACTAAGGCCTACTTTCTCCTTTTTTTTAGCAGAGCATCAACTAATAAGAAAACTCAGCCTAAATCCACCATCTACAGAACGTTAAGATGGAACGTTTTCAGTCTTGCTCGTTTTATGTACTTTTATACTGGACGCTAATTATATTAATTAACTTTTTGTTGTGCTGGCAGGTGTAAAATGACTCCACTACTTCATCTAATCGTCACATTTTACTATCGCTTTTCAAATTGCCAATGTTCTAAAGTAGACTCTATAAAAATAATTTTCTTTAGTCGTCGGTTAGAGAAAATGAAAATTATTCAAATTTTATATAGTGACACCTCTTGCCAATGGATTGATGAAGCAACAATTAAAAAAACAGAAAGATGCGAGTTCCTACCATCTCCATGATGTCCTGCAGAGAGAGCTTGAAGAGGACGTACGTCACTTCTCCGCCATAAATGGTCGGTCTGATGTGTTTGTTGTACCGCGTGAACAGCCTGGAAAATAGCCGATGTTCTGTGGTCTCATACTCATTTTCAATAATGACATCATTCGTCATTAAGTACATCAAGTTTGTTTTGTTGTACTTGGGGAGTTCATCGAAATAATCGTCATCTATCTCTACAATGTGAGGTTTTGTTTCTTCCATCATGGAGGTTCGAAACTTTTCTTTGTCAGGCTCTGATTTACCATCATTTTTGCGGCTAGAATCTGTGCGACTTACATGAAGCATTTCACCTTCTTTTGGACCTAAATTCTTCGAAGATTTGAAACGAGTTCTTGCTCTCTCTTGTTCTGCGTCGGTTTCCTTTACTGATTGCGCACGATTTTTGGCCATGCGTTGATTTATTTCCTTTTCAGAGTTGATTTGTCCTCGCATCATTGTGATGTTCAGTCGAGTATGCGAAGCATTGTGCTCAAATTTTTCAATGGTTTTTGAGTCAGTTTGATTCATTGACATCAAAATTTTTTCAGGAGGTGCGTCACTCTCCACCAACATCCCATCGGACACATTACGAAATGGAAAGTCCTGAGGTGGAGGTAGAGAAGACAGGACCTCAGGTTTTTCCAATTTCTGTTGTAATTCCATCGTGTCTGAAGCAGCATTTCTGATGCTACTAGAAACATTTAACATTTTCCCCTCTTCAAACTGTATAGCTGAAGGAGTAAGTGGCGATTTAAATTCTTCAGCATGATTCATTGACATTGATTTTGGCGTTAAATTCTCCGTTGGTTTCCCTGCATTCGTGTTCTCCATTGCATTCTTTGGGACATTTATGGAGTCCAATTCTGACTTAGTGAGGCTTTGATCGTTGTTGGGCGATGTTTTCTGATGACGGTCGTCTCTGAAGTGCGGTCCGTGTCGACGGGATGCGATCAACGTAGCGAGATCTTCGAGTGGGTTGACGGGGTCGAGGCTTCCTTTCTGGGGTACGTTATGTGTGAACTTCGGGTGCTTGAATTTGGAATTTGTCAGCACTGAAAAAAAAATAACTTAATAAATTAATTTAAATACATTAAATTTTACCAGAAGTCTTATCACTTGTCCACGAAAGTTGTAATTACGTTTGTTTCCTAGTAATTGATGCATTCTATTTAATTTTTGTTTGATTCTTCTTCGAGGGTAAAATTTCCATAAGTCAAGAATTTTTTTCACCCAAGTTCGATGTATAAGACGTTTGATTGAACAAGACATTCTCCTCACCAATGTCAAACTAACCTTAACGTAGAAAGTCATACAATTGTCTCACAGGTGTTAGACACATGGAACAAAGTCAGGAGGGAGTAGAAAATGAATGAACATGGTAGCGAACGGCAAGTGCCGAATGAATGAACATGGTAGCAAGCGTAATGTGCCAAATCAATGAACATGGCAGCGAACGGCAAGTGCCAAATGAATGAACATGGTAGCGAGCGTAATGTGCCAAATCAATGAACATTACAGCGAGTGTAATGTGCCAAAGGAATAAACAGGGTAGTGAACGTAAAGCGTCAAATGAATGAACATGGTAGCGAGGGTGAAATGCCAAATAAATGAACATCGTAGCGAGCTTGAAGTGCCAATTCACAAGGAGAGATATTTCCAAGAGAGATTTTCTCATATCATTGGCAAGCTAACTGCATATGCTTATTTTGGGGGCTTGGCATCTCATTTTAATTATTAAAATAAAATTTTTGATTAATTCAGGTTTCGAATAGTTATTCCTTAATTTACAGCCTTATTGACGGATACACTATTTTTCAGCATACCTAATTTCTTCAACAGAAATTACTATAACACTATACTGAGGGAGTATAAAATGATACTTATATTTTTACATTGATTAATGGAAGTCTATTAACCGTAAAAAGTTGAGGCTGGTCTTATTTTTTGTTTTATTTTATTTCGGTTATCATTTCTAATTGTTTCATTCTGAATCATGTACTTTTGATGCAATAGTGTTTAAAGGAAAACCATTTTTTACTTACTTTTGGGCAAGATAGAGGCTTGTTTGCTTTATTCACATCTTTCATTGTAGTTCTACGCGGAACAAGTCAGGCAAATATTGCTAATTTAATAACACAACTCATTGACCGAAATGCGTAACTTCAAAAACAATTCACAAATGACATTTCAGTTGGAGCTCCCTCGTTCTATAGTTAGCCACGTAATGTGACTGCCATTGTTCTTCAGATTTGCATTTTTGTTGCGTCTCTCATTCTCCTCATTGCTTTCGTAATGAGCTCAGAGTTGTCTTCAACAGGGTTGACATTCATGAGGGTGCGTCGTGGAGGTCTTACGAGATCTCAGGAAGCGCTTTCCATACCTGGTTTTTAAAGAACCCCTTTGAAAAAAACGGTTTCAAAAATTGTGGCATTTCTATGGCTCACCCTGAAAAATTTTAAGAGAATGAGGATTTTTATCCAATTTTGTCTCCAAGGAAATAATGAAGTAACGGTGAAAGCTGTAATCCTAATTTATATCCACTAAGAATATACAATAACCAAGAAGGCTTCAATACCAATATTGTCTCCAATGAGATAACAATGTAACAACGAAGGCTATGATCCCAATATTGTCTCCACTGAGATAACAATGTAACAATGAAGGCCATGATCCCAATATTGTCTCCAACGAAATAATAAAGTGACAATGAAAATTTTAATCTCAATTTGGTTTTCCATGGGATAATAAAGTAACAAGGAACGTTCTAATCCTAGTTTTGCTGTTGTAACAACCAGAGGTTCGTCACAAACGCACATTAAGGCCGGGGTGCACTTCTAAGGAATGAGAAGAATGTTTCGGAAGAAGTGATAAATGAAGAACGAAAATTAAAGAGATTCATAACAAATATGTTTTCCAGAGCAGCATTGTTAAAATAAATTAGGGTTTCAAACTGAAAACCCAAATATTCCATTCAGCAGGATTATTTGAATCAGCAGCATGTGCACCCGATGGATTAAGGTATTGAGATTCTCTTACCTTTGTTTCACAATAAAGATTAAGTGAATTAACTCATGGAAAAATTAGTTATGGGCACTGAAATTATTGCTAAAATTTAAGTTTTACTAATTTCATCTAATTAGTAATGAAATGTTTGAAGTGAAGTCCGCAGACTTTGTAGCAAATTTCTAATAAGAAAATTTTTAAACGTTCAACTCCACGGTTTAGTCTTTCATTCCAAACCCGTGAATACCATTCCAAAATTACCATGAAAAACTATCACTCACCTTCTGGTAATAATAGTAATAACAAAAAGAAATGACACATACTTCGTAGACATTGCATCTTCAATATTTTTGACATTTATTGTCGTCCTTATAAGTAAAGTTATCTTTATCCATGAATTCCATCAATTTTAAGATGAAGTTTTTGATTTACGAGTGTGCTCGTCTTTACCCGACCGGTAACCGTGCAGGCTCTATCAGCACTGCGGTCGCCTCAGGGAGGCCTCTTCTAGGGAGGCTACTTTTTCTTGACCTGGGATAGGAACTCGGAATCTTGAAGATTTCTTCGTTACAGTTGAGTTCCGATAAGTCGATGAAGTGGAGTAATTGGCTATGGTAAATTCATGTGATACATGCAGTAGCAAGGCAGCGCACAGAGGCCTCTTCCTAGCCTGGTCTGCGTGTCTTGTAGAAATGAACTGCCGGACCTTCAAGAGAAAAACTCCCAAGGTGTCGGGGAGCTCGATAATCCATGTTCGGCGTGATCGACAGTTGTGAAAATAATCCCAACTGCATTCAGTTTAGAAGGTCGCAAGTGGACAAAGCAAAAGCTGAGCGTGAGACATGGGATAAGAACGAATCAAAATTATCTATTGGGGAAAGGCTATCGATGCATTTAGAGAGACTTCAAAACAGTAGGTAAGCATACTTATACAATTGTCATCGTGAACTTAGATAAGAATGATCTGTTGAACAATTGATTCATCAAAAGATTCAAATATTGTGGTATCCTTTCTTAATTTTGAGGTTCTAATACCGCCTGCCTCTATAACATGTCTTAAGAACTACAGAGAGGTCAAAAAATATCTATTCACAATTTGTAATACAGTGATTTCAAAACATAAGACCTGTACTTGTGTGTAAAATTACCAGCAAGCGCCACCTACCCACGGCTCTTAAATACCTCCACTGCATCTTTGCATGAGATTAGTAAGCACAAGTCTTCTTATTTCGAAATTTTTAAATTGCAAATACTGAGTACATTTTCTTCAACCCTCTGTATGACTCTGCACCAGCGTCACATCTCAAATCGAACCTTGACTCACTTCTACTCTGACCAGTTCCTTCCTTGTACTAAAGCGGATGTGCAACACGGGGTAAAATAAATATATTTTTAAGAAAAAGTCAATAAGGATAAACATTATAGGTAAAAATAACCATGATCCCAAGGACAGTACATATAATAGTAATAATATTGTAATATTAGCAATAATTGTTTTGTCAAGCACTTAGGTATCCGTATTCAACTTTTGAGTTTATTGTACTGATTTCTTTTGAATTTTTCTCACCAACGGAATCTGCAGTTGCAGCAATGTGACCTGGCCTCTTCTGGCCAGAAATTTAACTTGACGTTAGAATCACATATCACATTGTCCATTGAAATATTGATATACGGAAGATTTATTCTCTTAAATTTCCTCAAATAGACCATCAACTTAACATATTCTTACCTGGAACGATCAAACCTTGGAATAGCAATACAAATTTGACCGGCTGAAGCCCCACATAGCGCAGTATAAATTACAATTATTTTTGCCGCTCCGGCTCAGGTCTGTCCCATGAGCGCCCTGGCGCGCGAGGCTCGTAGGCCGTCAGCTGAAGTTTACGATTCAGGCACTGGCTCAGTCGAGTGAATGAGATTATTGTAATGGTACAATTATTATTTAATCAAAATAATCATATAGCTGTAATAATACTTCATCCCAATTAGACGCTTGGGCTATTTCAGAACAGAGTAGAAAATATTTCAGGAATAAACTGAGTTTTAAGCTAAATTGTAACTAATTTCATATGCTTATGGTAAAAACAATATAGAAACGTTAGGGTAAAAATCTCCGTATAAAATATTATCTCGTTATATACTTGTAAAAATTCTAAACATGAAGTAGAGATTTTTGCCCTCACTTTTTTATTGACTTTGCTTCGTAACCAAAATTTTTCGGCATTTCTAAAGAAAATATTCTTTAGACAAATAGAACATACTTATAATGTAAGTTATAGCGATTAATTCAGTTGTAAAGCATGTTTTTACTGTATACAATGTTATAAAATTAAATTACGTTGCAAACAACAACCAATTACTGAAGTGAAACTCTGAAAACAAAGGCTTCTGGGCATCTGTTCTAAAGAGTTTACTTATTTGGTAATCTAAATAGTTAAATATATAAAGCAAGAAATAGTTTAGTAGATACAAGTATTTGCATATTCCAAGGCTGAAGGCGACACACTAAAGTTTGTTTTACAGATTTCTTTTGAATTTTTCTCGACAGCGGAATCTGCAGTTGCAACAATGTGACCTAGTCGTGAACAAGTTATGTGTCGTGAACTATGTGTCGCATAACGTGAACAAGCTTGAAACGAACTTCGCTCTTAACGCTGATTTTATGCAGTTTCTGATCTGACAACTATGTGCATCGTACATAAATTTCACTATGATACATCGATGGAAAAATTTTCATTTACAGGGGTCAAGTTTTGTGCATTGATTTCATAGGAATATTTGGCTGAAAATTGCTATAGTTGTCTGATGAGAAATTAAAATTCTGTTAATCATGACTTCCAGTTCGCTATTACTATAATTGGATGGTGTTCTTCATCCATCAAGAATTTCATGCACCATGTAAAGTTCATACAATATTAATAACATTATTCATTGATGGTCTGCTGAAAATTTTTGAGAATGAATAAGTCATTTCACAATGGCATCTGCAGAATTTTCTCACTTAGCCTTCCAACTCCAACGTCTCATTTAGCTGTAATGTGCCGACTATTAACCTCTCACAATAGCTTTAGCACATTTACTCAGGCTATTTTTCCATTCCAGAAGGACATTTTTTCAGCACGCCAAATATCCTTAAAGGAGGCGCGTGGCGTGAGCAATGCACGGGTGGCAGCGCACAAATCGTTAGGGCTGAGGCAGTGATGGCAAGAAAATTTATTGGTGGACATCTTGTCACTCTGCTTCTTTCTCGATTCCATCATTTAAGACAATTTATCACCTCAAGTGTGAAAGTTAAGATAGAATGCCGCTGCCTCAGGAACTCATGTAAAGTGCGTCGCTGATGTTGGCAGTATTCGATGAGGAATATAGACAAATTTATAGGCTGAATACCGAATTTTCAGCTATACGTCCTTTAACAGAAAGAAATAGAAATTTCAATAAAATGGCAAATAACGTATTGCGTTTTTCCGCTGAGTTTGACATTTAACCGAGTAAAAATGGTTTGAAAAATTGAGTAAGGGAAGAACAAATTTGCAGCATGAGACGAGAAACTTTAATTAAGAAACACGTTTAAATTAGGCCTGTTCGTACTACTGAACTATGTGTAAAGTTTCTGTATTCCTGTGAATTTAGATCAAACGTAAGTAGAAGTGTGGCGTGAAGCTCTCACAAAGTTGATAAACGGCGCTGCTGCCGACGGCATGCACACGGTCTCGCTCATAACATCGCCGTGAAATACCTTTATTTAATACCCATACGCCAGCGATTCTCAGCGCAGGGCGTATTGAGGGAATTAGATTTCTAAGTGGGACAATTGAGTGCAACTAACGAAGTTTGAGTCCAAGTTTTCGGTTTTTAATTTTTTATGGTTTCGAGTTTTCCATAAAAATAAACAATTCTGTGTGAAAAATTACATTTCAAGTTGTGTTTTGAGTAAATATTTGCGCGGCTTGGCCGAAAAAAGTTGGGAGACAGGGCTTAGAGGTTGACGTTCTCGTATACTTATGCACAAACTATGTGGACAAGGAAGAAGTTATGTGAATATTTGAGAGGCAACTTTTTAGATTATCACTGTCAAATGGTTCGAGATGTAACAATTTTATAGTTCCTTAGGTACCGAGAAGTTTAGGAATTCCATTTGACAATGACACTAGCTGCTGCTTAATTTGATTCAACCTTTTCGCGGGCATACGAGAGCAGTGTCAAATTTAGATTTAAGTAAGGCGTTTTTAAAATTTTTTCACATATTTCAGATGGCCAATTTCGGGCGATATTACGATGAAATTGACATTTGAATATCGTCTGAGACAAATCGCACATACTCGTCACAGCAGCCCGCTGAGATTATATTCACAAGGCTGGCGCAGAGGAGCTAGTGAGGAGTCCATAAGAAAAGAGATCTCAGCACTTGCGCGAAGTAAGCCCCTCAGATGAGGAACAGATCCCACCAATGTTAGCCATGCGTGGCTGCCGGCAGGGAGAGGCACGCGCAGACCCCGCACAGGCAAGGGTACTTGTATGTATTTATTACGCGCTCATTCTGAGGACTCCGAAAACATTATCAGCAGAAATGGCGCAAAAAAATATTAAGAGATAGGTGCATGTTCAGAATGCTGAAGCGTGTATCGTCATAATGCATTCTTCAGTCGAAGTTGATGATGATTTCAGTTAAAGTACCAGTGACGTTTGAAATACCAAAAGCACTCTGACCCGGACGATCTTCTTTTATGAGAAATTCTTCACCCTTCGATATGAATTGTAACAAATTTTCATATACTCGGCATATCTGGCTAAAGTGGAACAATATTCTTTTATGAAGAGTCTTTCAGGCCAGAAATAAACCAGTGTATTGAATGGTATATTATACTTTGATCTAGTGCATCGATAGCCGGCATCAGATGACTAAGTATAATATTATGGATTTTTGTCTGCATACTCGTACCGCTTTGTAAAAACCTCACATTTTGTAATTTTATGGCAGTTGTCGTCCTCAAAGGAGCTTGAAAAATAATACACTGGAACTAAAAAAAATTATAGGTGACTAATTTTTTGTCAAGTTATGCTTATCACCACTAACTTTCTCTATAACTAATATTCCTATGAATTATTCTTCGAACCACTATCTCGAATTGGGTACTTATTAGAATATCAGCCCAACTTCTTGATGTTAATTCAGGAGGTGGTATTTGCAGGGCTTAAATTTGTTGGGCGCTAAGTAACCGTTCGATAAACTGAATAAATCTGTGAATGAGATATAATGTAATTCTAAGAAATCTCGAGTCACTAGCCACTTAAAAAAACAGCAAACGTATTCCTTACGTAAATATCTACCGCAACTGGTACATGAGAGCACTAGCAACGGCGTCATGTCACAATATTTAATTTGTGTGAAATTCTTTCTAACCAGAACAATTATTCTGAGCTCATATGGAGGTTGGGTTCTACCCGCAATCATAGTGTTTAAGTCCTTTTACGGATTTCTATTCCAAATGGTTCCTCATATGGCACGACTGATTTTTCTTTTACTTCTTGATTCACCATGAATATTTCTTTCCCAGTGCAAAAACACGGTCATTTAAGTTGGAACTTGACTGATAGGTTCGGTTATAGCACAACGGAATTGTTGAAATATCTTACGGGCCCTCAGAAAATTTGATTTTTACCTGGTTGACGTGCGTGGTAAACTTATACAAAATGATAGCTTCGAAGCTAGGCTGCAAGGTGAGTTAGCGGTCTTGTGTGACGCGAGGAAAAGTTTATTTAATTCACTCCAACGTGCGTGTTGCACGAGCTGCAGCTGCAGCTAATGTACTCTGAGTGGCCTGGTACGAGTTGGCACGCCATGAGCAAAAGTTCGACATGCAATAGGACGGTTTCACTTTCTTTGCTCTGCAAAAAAATTCTAATAATATGGCCTTGTCTTCCACAACTGGTAGAATAAGTGCCACAGAAAACAGATCTTTCAAAATTCCTTAACACTCCATCTTTTTCCCAGCTTGTTGGTTGCCTTTGTAATGTTGAAATCAGACGCATTTTCTGCCATAAATGCGTCACACAAACACAATAAGCTTACGTCAGAAGCTGACGTATTCCTGTTACACGCGCGATAGCATGTTTGGGAAAGGCTGTTTCCTTGAGGTTCATTTGAATTTTTATGATGACGAACCAGATTGGTTAGTTGTATATCTGCAAACGAAAGGTTTAATGTAAATTGGAATAAAATTCTTCAGGCCGTTTTTCGTTAGACCAGCGCTGAAAATTGACCCTGGCGTAAACTGAGCATAAAATATTCAACGTTGAAAGCTTCTTGGAAGCTTCAAGCGACTGCAGACGTCTCATTACTGGCAATGCAAATGGTCAGTTGTTTCGGGCCTTTGAATCCAATAAAATTTCAAAATATCAGGTGTTCAGAAATTTGGCATATACCTCACACGTTTCCTTCTCCTCCATAATGTTGTGTGCCTCCTCGTTTGATGAATATTTTGTTGAATT
>VOMN01088910.1:0-26714 GCA_014899125.1 Orchestia grillus
AGAATTTTGACCGGGAGTTCACCCAAAGACCCCCCTTAAAAGGTTAAAGAGTCTGGTTTCAGGAGACTATCTTAACGAGGGCGTGGAAATGTGTAATGAGAAGCATCTCCCGGGGGACAGGACAGCTTAGACATTTTCTAATTCTTTGTAGCTGCTTCCTCACCCGTTTCACATAGGATCATTCGACCCGTATATACCGACCTTCTTTTCCTCCTCAGTCTATCGCCGCCCCTCGGTCTATCGCGCCCCTCAGTCCATCGCCGCCCCTCGGTCTTTAATCACCCTCGTTTTGACTTCTGCCTCTGTCATTACCCTCTTCCTCAAAGGACCCGTGTCGCACTACATTTAGGAATCTGCATTATTATGTACCAGTTTATCATGTTTTTCACTGCTCTTCACTTGTTTGCTCTCGGAATATCCCTGGAAGCAAGAAATTATGGAGACTTACCGTCCCTCTAAATTTAAGGGTGACCCCAGAAGTTTTCCGGATATAAGGCCTGATATAAGGCTCGCTTATTATACAACAAATTATATAACAATCGGCTACATAATATTGGGGTCGGTGGAATAGGACTTCTTTAACCTGAAATGAATCTCATTATTAAAATTATGATTACCGTTCGATTTGTTGCAGCGACGCAATACAGGTGAACACGTACGTTAGCAACACCTACGACGCCCACGGGAAATGTTACCTGGTGACCACACAACTGCTCGTCCTGGACGCCCTGCTGCAGCACCAAACCACCTTTGAATGCGCACTCAAAAATACCTTGACGGGAGAGGTGAAGAACACCAGCATGGTGTACGTGCGCAGTGAGTGCGAGCTATTCGTCTGTTGGCGCTACTGTCACTAAGCAAGTTCTCTGACGCTTAACCACGTGTGCAGTCTCTGGTGTGTCCCGTGATTGCCATTCTAAATCCTTACTGAGTAACTGGGTATCAGGAAATATGGGAAAAAGAGAATGGTAGGATACCAACAATCAGATGTTGTATTCAAATCGCAGAACCAGTAAATCAAATAGAAGGAGCGCAGCTTTTCTGCCTTGCATTGATGCCATTTAAAGTTTTACTTTTGTAGGCCTGGAAACAAACAAAGAGGGATGATGCCACAACAGCTACAGCTTTAGACATCATCTTCACATAATTTGTGGGGCAACGTAAAGAAAAAACATACGCTCGATGTTTGTTGATCAACTACACGGCGGTAACACCTGAGCTTGGGCGGCCAAAATGATAGATTATCATACGTAATTATAGAAGGGAGAACGTTAGGCTAGGTTAGTTAACATTGAGTGGCAGGTTTTTCTACTGAAGCCGCTGTATATCAGTTGCCTGGATGATAATCTTACGCACAGAATACATAGCTTACAATGATTATAATTTTCGGTAAATTTCCTAAGTAACTATTTATAGATAGTCTGCTTTCATAACTACTTCAAAATCATGTGACTGTTTGTAAACAAATATAAATACATAAAATACCGTGTCTGCTTAAACGTAATATTTTGCTTCAATGTTTCTTGATTGATTACTATTTATAAAAAATGTGGAATATTTAACCCTTTACTGCCTAGTGTAACATTCGAGTCACGTTAGTTGAACTTTTGCTTTACTTTCACATTACCTAAGCGGCTGAAATTTGCCGTCCAACATCTGGTAACGAATAGGATGCGTGAGATACTCGATGCAGTTTACCCAATCCTGTTTGGTTTATTCGAACTTGAACATTTTCCAACTATAGCTACATTCAAACACGCATAATATCAAATAAAAAACAAAATAAGTTTACTGCTAGAAAACATTTTGGTCGTAGAGTGAAATATTAAATCGAGATATTTCTGTTTACACCGCAGAGAAAGATTTTTCCAAAACGCTAACGTCTCGTTGTTAATTGACACTACATACTTTGGTAGTTAGATTTTATCTATTTATGGTTTTAAAACGTGATGAAGCCAAAGGCCTTAAAATCAGGGTTTGTCGAGGTCTATTTTTTTTAATTGATTGTAGTGGAATGGAGGGGCGTATGGCAGTTTGTTTGTGATTTATGTATTTACACGTATTACTTTATCTAGTTCGACTGTAATTTTCTCTATTAATAGATCGTAATTATTTTTTTCCAGTAAACTAATACGACAAACATTCTTATTCCAGGCTCAGCTTGGAGACCTGGTGAGTAGCCGTATAATTGTGGTGTGTGAACTATAAGTTCAGTAATTTAAAATAAAATGTTATTGAAAGAATATTTTTGAACTGTTTTGACCGTACGAACATTCCTAGGATCGGTTTGGGCACAAAAAAAAACACTTTTAATGCGAAATCAGTGACAAGCCCTGATTCAAAATGCACTGATTTCTTCTTTTCAGTAATTCTTGAGTGGCTGCTGTTGGTGACGTTGGTCTTGGACGTTCTACTGCAGCGTTGGAGCTAACCAAGTTCTTACGAGTAAATCATGCGCTCACAAATTCTAATCCCATGATGATCGGACTCGCTTTTTTCATCGTTCGGTGCAGCAAACGCTGCCACTTGCGCGAACGAACGTGGGAGCGAGCGTGGGAGCGAACGTGGGAGCACTTTGCAAATGTTTCCACACTGTGAAAATGAGTTGTCAAGCGCTACAAAACTGCTCAAACCTTCAATGCTCGCCGCGAAACAAAAATATGTGCAATTCTGGGCGTTCCTGAAGAATTTTCGGTGCGAACACCCCGTAATCAAAGCTGATTTTCTATTCGTCATGCTGGTCACGAACTCAAGATCCGTGGTCTCATCCAGAAATGCCAAAATTTTCGAGAAAACAATGGAGCTTCGAGAAGAGCAGCGGCCGGAGCCGACGGCTCTACGCTGCAAATAGAGGACGTTAATGCCAATGGATTTGTGCTCGCGGGAAACTCATCGGATCTCTTTTTTTTGCGAATGTGGGATCAGAAAAATAAGTTAATTTCGGGTGTGAAATTCTGATAAAAGCATTAGGATATTTCGCTATACTTTGCAATGCTCGTCATAACTGTATCGATTTCCATCGAGTACAGTTATACTAGGTCAATTATCTTAGCAAATTTACCTTTGATTAAGTAACGTGTCCGAAATTAGAGAGCTGATCATCGCGTCATTATATGGTTACCCCCCTCGGTCGACCTTACGTATGCCTCGAAAGCGAAAAAACGCTTCAGCTTGGATGATGAAATGAAGCGTTTCTATATTTTCATATGACTTCATTCATAAATAAAAAGATTTCAATAATTTATCACTCCGCGCGTTATTTAAGTTAAAGAAATTTCTTTGAATATTGGTAATTACAAAACTGCAGACCTTTCATCAACATGTATACCATTTACGCTAAATCAAAAAATAATGATAAGACTACCATTCCTAGTTTAGAGTTGAAGAATTTCTAAAAACACGCATCACGAATACATGAATTGCAGCAAGTATAGTTCACTCGTCTAATAAAGCTTTTTAAATTTAGACATCCTCTCTGATGCTTTTTCATCTCGGCAGATTAGCTTTGGAAAGTAGCCGACGTTATAGAGTTCAAAATTAATTATGAGCATGAAAACTTCTGAGTATAAATAAAAAATACTAGTATTTACCCCTCACAGGGGGATGGGGGCATGTAGAAAGATGGTTTATATAAATTGATTCTAATTCAAATAGGCCTCTAAATTTTGAGATATTTACCATGGTTGTTTTCAGTTATTAATGTATAATAATCCTTTAATATTTCAATGAGAGTTCCCTTACAGGCGAAATAAAATATTTTCTTACACCTCAGCGTGACGGAAATATTACGGTTAATTATAAATATAACAAACAACTCCACACTGATTATGAAGAAATGCATCGTTTTAGTAATTAGGTCCGGCTGAGCCAGATGCATTTATGATACAATAATGGTTCTACAATAACGGTCAACGTTTCAGCAGATGATGATCTTCACTGACAATAAGTCGACGCAACTGCTTTCCAGCAACCGAAACAGACATGAAGCAAGGGATCTCGGGCAACACTGCGTTAATAACTTTATGTGCGTGTATACTCAACGATTTGGTATTTCCAATATTTCATATCGAATTCGTACACAGTGCGTTAGGAATTCTAGGAAAGTAATGAATTTAAGTAACCTCAAACGGGAGAAAATATGGTCGAAGGTTGATCAGTTACTCTAAAACTGCTTCGACGATTGTTTGCAAATATTAAATTTTTAGTTAAGAGGATTAAGGTATCATGGGATTAATGATTATCTTCTAATTAAAGTACCGACAATGGCTATTATTTAATCAACACAAAAAATATAGTTGATCCTCAAGATCGTACGTGTTTTTTTTTGTAGGACTCCGTAGGTCATTATTTTTTGTGCATATAAAGTAAAGAAATTTCTGAAACATTAATTATTAATTCCGTTAGTAACCCATTATGGAAATTTGCCATTTTGCAAATGAGCGTATGTCTATACACGTTATATATGTATTATATATGTGAGCCATAGGAAGCACCTATGAAATGTGACCCAAAGACATACTCTTAAGAATAAAACAGAATATGGAAACATGAACGAGCCACTGTGCACCATATATCCATGGAATAGAGTTCTTTTCGAAGAACTCCTTCAGAAACAGCAGGACGAGGGTCATCATTGACGTGCAGCAGTAGTTCCATCCTCGATGCAAAGTAATGCCGGTGAATATTTCGAGACGCACGGCGGCGGTTCCTATCGGTTTGAATTTTCTTCCGACAATAATTTTGCTTTGATTCACTGTATGTACTGGATTTTTCCCATTGTTGGTAGACCTGCATAACAGTGCGGCATAAAACACCAACGAATTCCGCTACTTCCTTATCTGGGCGTCCTTTAGCCCGACCAAATGCAATGCCCTTTTTGCCATTTTGGGACATCTTGCATTCGTTTCATCGTTGTGGATCAGCTATGAAACAAGTCTATACAATGCCAGCTCAGAATGAAAACTAATATCTGTTCAGCATTTGCTTATAACTCAAACGTCGGTCACAGCTTTGAGAACAGATTGATGAATGTAGTAAATAATCGGAGATCAAAATAATAAGTAACTGAATTCTTCTCTGGGAAGCTTATTGTTCCTCAGTGACCCAAAATCTAGCCTTTTCATCATACACAATAGAATAGAACCCCAGTAAAAATGTGGGTTCCGGTACATGATATAAGAGAAATATTATTGATTCATTTAAATGTAAAAGCAGCAAAAGGAAAACTTTAAAAACTAACTAACAAGCTACGTAACAAACAACACAATATTGCAGTCAAAACCTTAATTATTGCGTTCAACCAACAAAGAATCCCCGATTTGTGCTGTGCCGGCGGAAAAATTTCGAATCCACACTATAAATTTCGGTGATTGACACGTATGTAACGCTTCATTTAACCAGCTCCAGGACGGGGGGTAGTTCAGGGTTATGGATCTTTGGACCATCATTCACAATGCAAGATTACCCGCCAATAACCCTGCACACCTCCACACATGAATGCAGCTCGGGTATCTTTATTGCTCACTAAATATCGAACACCAACACAGATGGCCATCAAATTGGAGCTAGATGAGAGCGTTCATCATCACGGCGGAACATTTTCAACAAGTCTTTCACTATTAACTAGGAAACTCAACAACCAGTTCCCAACAAGCCTGAAGTGCTGACCAAGCTAGCGGCTGAAAACCAGCCCCATATTTTACAGGCATCCCAGCTCGGCTGCTGCGTCGCCGTTGCTGTGCATAAGTTACGATCGAACCCCGACGCGTGCAGTCGCGTTACGCCGAGTTATGAGACTGCGACGGTATGGATAAGGACTTAGGGGACGGGATGAGAACTTAGGGGACGAGAATTACAAAGTTGGAACTTTGGGCTCCCAAAATTTGTGCATTTATTCCAGGTGTAAGAACTGGAGCACCTGTAGGCCGTGCAGAAAAAAAGTGGTAGAAACGCTTCCATGAGTGATTGTTCGCTGCTGAAAGATTTCGTTGCTTGAATATTTCATTGGAATCTATTAAATGGTAGCTTGTTTCAGGGCCCAAATGAGTTATTTCATCTCGGCATATGTAGATACGAGCGTCACGAAAAGTTGTTTGGAAATCAGAAGTCTTATTAAAACATAGCAAAGCACAAGAGGGGAACCAGGTACCAAACTGCGTCTTCTTAATTACATTTTCAGGCAGCATTTTCACTCACACTTCAGCTTACTGGATGCCGTACAGCAATTCAGAAAGTTCAAATTTCCCAAAGGGTGATCGGTACACAAGCGTACTACTACACCAAATACTAATATTGTTGTCAGAACAACATTTGCCGTCAATATTCGTATTTTCTCTGTATTTAATAATGGTATAGAATTTTCTTGTATTATTGCTCTGAAGTTAGTTTGTGACGCACTTATGAGTTTCCATAATTTCTCTTGATGATCGAATATTAAGACGTTCGAGCCTCAGAAGCGATTTATCCAAAAAAGTGTCGTTTGTAGCAAGAACATTTCGTTGCTCGAACCACCGAATCACCGACCCTGAATAATTCGAGCACAAGTCGTCCTCCTCATACGTAGAAAGACAACATGGAAATGTAAGTTTTCAATTCAAGTGTATTCACTACGATAGCGAAATATTACACCAGCAACTCAATTCCAAGACCTTGTCACGACTGGTAGGCTGAATGACTTTCTCCGGAGTTTTCCCGTCAAATTCGCGCTGACTCTCAACGGCTTTGTGTTAAACTTCGTTGCCTAACGGACGGCGGAAGGAAAAAGATGAAAGTCTGATCTCGTTCCGTTGTCACTATCATAAATTCACTGTCAGCAATGAGTGCGACTGATTCTAGGAACGTTGTATGCGTACTTCATACCCCATTACTGTATGCAAACGAACTGTCTCTATGCGAAACCACTCGCATAGCTACAAGCTTCACTATTAGTGTTGCAAAAGCAAGTCTTGCTAATTTTACCAGCTGTGATTATTCTATGTTTTATTATTTTAATTATGTAATAAGCGTACCACCACAAATTATTTTTGTTCGAGTGTTTTCACGACGGAACTTCTGATTTGGTCATTAGAACTTTGAAGTTTATAGTACCACAGAAACATAAAAAAATAGCATTTGAATATATACTTCATTATCAGGATTAGATAGATAAGTTTATGAAAAGTTCAATATGTTCTGCTTATATACCGGTACATTAACAATATTTTTATGAAATTTTCAGCAGCTGGGAGATATAAAAATTGACTTCACTCGCTGAATTATGTCACTTGGTTTCAAAATTACTCATTTTGTCACATTTTACTTCCGAAACAAAAGATTTGCTTCCGATTTGCTTCACATTAATTAACATCGCGTGTTTTATAGAAAGGAAGAAATAACTTCATTATTCTATGATTTATAGATCAATGAACGTAGCTTTACAGTGAAATATTTACCGATGTGTGATAGACCAAACTCTAAGTGAAATAAGTCGCGTCTAGCTTAAGAATTGGCATAGGTAAAATTCAATTTTAATGGTGCGTTTTTCTTCGCGCGATCGAAACTGGTAATTCCGTTAATCTGATACCAATCGAATATATGTTGTTTGTTATTAAAAACTAACTATTCCAATTCCACAAAGACCCACTATCTCGTTGGCGGAATATTTAGGAATCTTGACAATTCTCTTTGTATTTATTACTCGATTTAAATGTTACTGTATTTTTTGGTGACATCTCCTCTGTAATCAACTTCAAATTACGACCACAACAGCCAGCGATTCGTTTTTCTTGGAATTAAATGTTTTTCTCAGTTTAAAAAAAGTTCAAGCCCATTGTGAGAGTTATTATTTGTTCCTATAATCGTGTTGTACAGCGTTGATGAGAAATTCATGTATTAACAAGCTACGAACTTTTACAGAGAAATTGTATATTATTTTATGCTCCTGAAATGCTGTAATAATGCAATTAAATTTCGAAATTCTGCGCAGTTCCGTGAAGTTATACGAGGCGAAGTTTTTTTAAGTAACTTAGGGCAATGCACGAATTTATAATCACGTTTTTGCGCAACATTGTAATCACGTTTTTGTGCAACATTGTAACCCATGTTGCTCGAATATGTAACATGCCTGACATCGAATTTTCCAAACTCATTTTATTGTCTCAGGTGAATATTTTTGGATACTCTGGAAGATCCAAGTAGCTTCAGGGCATCCAACGTTTCTGTGAGAAGACTAAGAACAAATATGCTTTCCTTTCCTAAAGCCCTCATTGCCCTTTTCGATATCTCGTTTTCTCTACGGAACCGTTCGAAGGTTGTGACCCGACTTCGACTGTACAGCTTCAGAACACGTGTTATCGAAGGAAACTTTCTGGAGCGCTCTCGAAATTCGTCGCTGACATATTTTGAAATCGAGTGAGCATGATCCAACGAACTGACCTGATGAAATTCGTGTGCCCATAGAAGAGGCCTTTAGAGGTTCTCGATGAAATAAATACAGAGTTTAATTTTTGAAGCTTTCCTTCTACTGTTGCAAGGAATTTATGTATTTTAAAATCTTCCGTTTCTTTTATATTTCCTCATTTTTTCGTCTTGAAAAAGGTACATCTCATACAAATAAGGGGATCGTGCCTAGATTTTGATATGCTGAGGATTGCTATTTGCGCATTGGCTTTTGGGACGACGAACCTGCAAGACGTTAAATTCGAGCAGCTTTGTTAACGAGATTAAGTTTCTTATCAGTCAATTTCCATGGCTAAAAAACATTCATGAACAGTATGAATAAAACATCTAGTTTATTCATGTTGATTCGTTACTGAGTTGCTTTCTGTTCAATATGGCTTTTCTTCCAAAATTGTCGGCATATTTTTTAATGATTGACTTCGTCGCCAAAAAAATGCCATTTCGATAGCTCACACTTCCTTAGATCATCATTAAGACCGAGGAGTTAATGAATTTCATCGTTATTTAACCTATGTGAAAATGATGCATGAATACCGCATCTCTATCAACAAATTTCACAGCGCAAGAAACTGAATGAAATTCATCATACCGTCGCAACACGGCTTAAGCCATGGCACGTTAAGTTTGCGGATTAAAATTTACTGTAACACTAATACACGGATATTTAAAACCAACAAAATCACATCGTTTTCTGGTTTCAAACTCGGACAACACGAAGAACCAATCAGCAAACTGAGCTGGGAAATATTAAGTTTAGTTAAAGCCGGCTGTTAAACAGACCACAATAAATAACGGCATACTTTGGTGGCGTCGAACACCCTGGAGCCCCCATACTGCCCTGGCGAACTGGTGAACTTTGCCTCGTACTGACCCCGCTAAAGGCTCTCATTTCTCTCGCAAATGGACGCCTAATGGGATAGTTTCCTGCGTCTGTCCAGCGTATTAATGCCTCCTCACTAGGACGGGCTGACGTGGCGCTCCTGACGCCCTGCAGCTGTAGCCGGGTTCGCCCCGACGACGTGCTTCTCGAGGGGTGCCTCCAAGGGCTTCCCCAACTCATACAAACAACTTTTGAATAAGTTTTTTCCCATCTTTAAGTCCTCAAGGAAACTCCTTACTAAAATGGGGAGCACTTTATCCTGGCTGCAGTTTGGTTTTGCTTTCAAGTAGTGGAATTATTAGATGATTCAGTGTGAGGTATAGCAGACCGTTGCTGGGGAAACGTCGTTGGAGATCGATTTCGGGGTATTAATGTAAAGAAAACGGCTGAATAATTTAACGTGTCTCGAGTAACTCCGGCGTCAGCACACACAGAAAACCGTAAACCATGACCGACGGCGCTGAACAGCTGGAGCCAAAGGCAAAAATCAAAGCTGACTGATGGAGACCGGCGGAACCAATTGATGGCGAAACCAGTAGCGAGAAAATGAAACCAGTAGCGAGAAAATTAAACCAATTGCGACAATGAAACCAATTGCGACAGTGAAACCAATTGCGACTATGAAACCAATTGCGACTATGAAACCAATTACGAGAAAATGAAACCAATTGCGAGAAAATGAAACCAATTGCGAGAAAATGAAACCAATTGCGAGAAAATTAAACCAATTGCGACAATGAAACTAATTGCGAGACAATGAAACCAACTGAAAACAACTTCGGCTTTGAAATCAATAAAACAAATCTAGATAAAATCACAAATTTACTTCAGAATATTTCCCTCGTGAACTCTTACGCGTGTGAAAGAACAATATAATTTGACACGTACATGAAGTACGGTACTGCCCTGCTGCATACCCTGTTACTTCAAGAACCTCTGCCGTTTTATAGTCTGTCATAAGAAATTCAAACGCTCGCAAGCGAAGCACTCGAATAAAGATTACGAAATACGGACAATTGAAGCATGGAGAAACTTCATAACTTTGAATTGCCTTTTTCTAAGATGTTACTTTCGAATAACCATGTTAATGAATGAACACTCTTAATGAAAATACACGATTCCGAAAGCATGTTTCGAAACGCAAAACCGAGGATGGCTCTATAATACCCGCTCGTGATCAGCAGTTTAGTCAAATATCATTTTCAATTTTACCTATTATTATGAACAAGTACACCAAACATCCTATTGCATGAAATCGTGATAATGGGGAAAGTGTATTGATGCTGAAAAATTGCAAAACATATTTTTCAAAATTATGATGCTCTCACACTGGGAGCTAAATTCTTGGTGCAACGTAGGCTGGTGTAGCACATAATGCCTTTCATGGTATAATAATGATACATATACTACTACTTTAAAATGAAGACATAAATTTGATAGGTAATCATAAATTTCAAATGTTGAAACAAAGCAATATTTTTCTACATAATTTCATCGTGTTAGGAAGTTTTAATTGCAGCAGCGACTGTCAGTGAATTTTTACCTACATCATTACTGACAGAATTAGTTACCCATGTTCTTAATAGAAGATTTGGACATTTTTCAAGAGGTGATTTATCAAGTATACATATATATTTAAAACTATAGTGGACGAAAAATGATGCTGTTTTACAAGCATATCAGTGTTTGATATTTTGTCAATATTTGCCTACTGTGTGTCATAGGCTTATCCGAAAACTGACCAACTAAAATGTAGCGTAAATATACTAAGACACATTTTCCTGAGTCACATGACAGTATGTCACATGAATTTCCCAAAAATGAAGCACTAACAATAAGTCTACGGGATTTCATTCGAAAGTTTAACTTACTTTGACTGGCCAGTGATTTTACGCATGGGTTGCGCACGCAATAAAAGCCTAAATAAATGAAGAAAACATTTAAAAACTCGGGTAACAAGTGGAATGTAATTATTATTAGGCTGTTACTGCAGGTGCTACACATCAATGCATCATATTCATAAATTGGCCTTAGTTGTAATAAATTTAGCACTAGCAAACACCACATTGTTGTTAATCTGAACTACAAAATTTACGAATCGATAGAGCATCGGAAAAAGTGTTGATGCACCGTAATTGATTATGAAGTTTTCTGAGCATCGGACGCTTGAATATGCAATAACAAGGCAAAAATATTTAATGAGCAAATGCGCTAATAGTTTCCGTTACAAATATTGATAAGAAAATGTAAGATAATTGATCAGCACCGCAAAAATTACCGACCCGCAAAAGCCCTTTAAGGAATCCCTGAAATTTTTGTTCTTTTATTTGGTTTAGCCACAAATTTATTTTGCAGGAAAAAGTTCCTGTAAGATAAAATGTCATACGCCTGAAGCATAAATAACTCATTTTCCTTCAATAGCAATAACATGTTCATTATTTCTCCAAAGAACATCACTGAAAAGTTTTGTTTTCTTTAAATTTAAGTTCTCACCAGCTACCAAAGGCTTAGCACATGAGAGACTCGGCGACTCAACTACCTTATTCATGAAACTCCGGAACAGTCGAAACCTTATCTGGGAGAAACCGCTTTCAATCTCAAGAAGTGAATTGTAATCGGGACGAAGTCGAAGAACCCTTCGACACCAAATTTAACAGAACCTAACAGGCGCTTTTCTATGGTTCACAGAGCGAAATTGCTTCAGACGGAAAATGGCGGCAGTAAGACTCAAGCCCTCGAGAGAGCTATTGGCTTCAATCCCATCGGAGAGAAATTCTTGGTCTGAGGAAAGAAGACCAAGACTTTTTCTTTGTTTGGCAAACTACTTAATTCTGAAGATCTCTGATGACTTCTGCTCCACCCTTGGAGCACATGGCAAGGTGCCTCTTCCTCGGAATTTATAGATTACCAAAGATGCTTGCTTGTTCTTGCACATATTTCTTTTCAAAGATAGTTTCTTCGAGGAGCGTCCTCTATTGAGTGCGTGAATATTGTCGTACTCAGGTGAGAAAACTTCATTTGAAAAATAATTCTGCAGTTATGCTTGTACAATAAATATACACATAATAAATGGGAATTTTTTCTGGGTACACTTTTGCAGGAATACATTGGTTACACTTGATGAATCCTTTTAATCTTCCATGTACTCACACTTCGAATTCAATACTACCTGTGATTTTGCGATAATAAAAAAATGACGACCGTATCACCCCTGCATAATGTTAAAGTTATTTCACATCATGTAGTCCTTTGTGTAGCCTACAATCGACTGCAGGTGACCTTTGGGTTTGCACTTTATGCTACAGTTAAAGAAAAAAATTCCCCATAAATCCACTTATTACGGCACCTCGCGTTGATCCTATAGCATTTCATTTTCATGTCGTCCAGTTGATAATCTGAAGAGTTCTAATAACACAAATGTGTAACTCGAATGATACTTGCAGGCACTATTCAAAAACGTCTATTGCACTGTAAGCAAAAAAAAAAGAATCGAAGCTATGTCACATTCGGAGGGGCAATTTAAGCTTCATCGCTTACGCCCTGGTGAGACTTCTTAACACATTTCAGCATCGAGTAACGAATGCGATGGCCTTGTCATGTTTTTTTTTTCATTCGTATTCACGAACAAAGCAGGAAATAAGATTACTTGCCGTCGAAAAATAAATTCACAATTTTAACTTACTATTTCGAAAATTTCTACACAAAAACTTTCTTTTGTGCCTGAATCTTTGTATTTCTTCCTCATCGCACCGAAACGCAAAGATTGGAACATTATCCAATCGAAATTTGCTTCTTCGGGCTCAGATTTCAAATGCATTTCGTCTTTTCCGAGCATCGCTAACTTCTTAAAACAAAGATTAGCAGGGGAAGTTTGACGCGCTCGCTGCAAGTTTGCAAGATACTTTCGAAACACGCGAATATGCTGCACTCAACGGCAAACGCCCATGGTTCTCTACAGGTCAGACTTCCAACAGTTCGCGGTCTCTGTTTTGTTGCCTTAGTTCAGAAGTTCTTCGAGATTACGCGCCGAGTTTCGATTGGAAAAGAACGCATTCATCCCAAGTTTTTCCAGCTCTGAACTGTTTCCGTGCCGAACGCACCTCTTCACTTACAGCTTCATAGTACAAGGCGGACGTGAACCATTTATGGTCAGACCACAGAGTGAATTATTTTCGCTGTCCGTGAAGTTTTTGTCATTTTGTTAAAAGACTGAACAGACGGAAAGAAGTGCCTGCGGTATACCATCTAATATTTACTTCTTCGACCCAGTCGAGGCAGCAAATATTGTATACTTTTTGGACGCCTACTCACCTCAAGCATATTAATGCTTTCATAATTGCTCCGCTGTTTCCCCCAAATGGCAAAGGTCTAACGGTAATTTGATTTCGGCTTACAGCAAACATCGTGTTTGTGTTAAGCCTTAGCAAGGATTTGAGACTGCACTCCGTGTAAAAAACGTTTGAAATGGTGGCTACCGAGCAGTTCATCGAGTATTTTTCTACCAGGCAAAACAGAAATGCGTTGCGAGAGAACTGAATACTTTTTCTTTCTGTGTTCCGAAGAACTATTGGCGTAGAAAATTTAGTAGCTTACGGAACAATGCAATTACCGAAGTTTCTGTCAGTGTTGTGTAGTATTTGTGTACGAGTTGTGGATTTGTGATCAGAAATTTGAAGTTATCTGCTTAATTAAAACCTTTCCCCTTCAATAACTTTGTGCGGACCGAAGATGAAAAACAAATTAACTTCCGGTGCCCCCTTCATCTCAAAACTGTCGGCTTTGTCTCGGGTGGGGGAGAAAATGTAAGATGGAGACACAAACACTGACATCTTTTGTGGCGCGGGTAACTTAAGCAATGTATCATAAACAGTATGTCATTCAGTGGAGATATTACGAGTCAAAATGTGCCCTGAATTTATTGGCGTTGCGTCCATTGCTTTTTACGAGCCACTGTTTCATGATGAAACCATACCATTTCACGTTGATTGCACCAGAAAAGTTTCGTCAGACCAGCCACACAACTTTTCACGGCACTGTTAAAAAATCCAATTCCCCTCTTCCAGTTTTGAGCTTCCTACACAGCTGAATCCGATACCCCTACAAGATCAAAGGTTCGTCAGCCCTTGATGGGGCTCGTTAGCATCTGGAGCCTAAACGTACGAATAAAAGGCTCAAATCCCATCAGGAATTAAAAGCGTTTTATGACGACATTGCGCCAAATGTGTGTCTTCTGTATGGGGCTAACGATCATCATTTCCAGTAGCGTAAGGTTATAATTTTCCTCAAATCCCTCGCGGGTATTTCATAAATAACGCAACAAGACGTCTAAGTCTTTTTCGTACAACCACATAGGATGCTTGTATAATTGAACAGTTTTATCACTGTTTGGATAGATGTTGTAGCTGAATTTTGTGTAGACAGATCGTAACAAGTACACATTTGCCTGTTTGTACATCAGTGTAATTTAAGTCAACCTCATTTCAATAAATAAATGCAGATGATGAATATTTAGTCAAATTTTGTATTCTTCAGTATATTACACTAATGTGACTAAGAGGTCTATGGAAAAATAGAGAAATACCTGTATGGTTCTACGGAATTCACGATGAACCAAGGGTCACCTATGGCGTCCGTTCGTTGTTAAAAAGAGGGTAAATACTTCTACAATTAATCGATGAAATTTGTTTCGGCATTCGAGCAATTCTTGTCCTCTCATGGAATTCCAGACTCAAATTTTTGACGCCTATCAGAAATAGGTAACACGCTCTCCTCGAATTCATTTGACGCCCATCAGAAATTGGTTACACGCTTTTCTCGAATTCTTCGTCACGCAAAATGAAATTTTCCCATTTTTTGCTTGGTCGTCCTGGGCTGCATTGCTGGGATCTCCTGAGAGGAGATTTGAGTTATGCGACCTCTTGTCTTGAACTCTTTGGGAATGCGAGTAGTCAGAAAATTACATCAAGAATGATTATTGTAGGCAAAATTCAAAAACTTCTACTGCACTGTAAGCAAAAAAAGATTTCAAGCTGTGTCATATTTTCGAGCTACAAGCTCACCATTAAATAATTATTATTCAATTACCATTTTCCATAACTAACTTGTAATCAGTATATTAAGATATATTCTATGAAGTATACCTATATATGTCTATGATAGATTTGTGATCGTGAAGCGTCAACAAATACCTGATTCAGCGATATCGTAGAAAGCGATGTCAATATGTTACTATGTAGGAGATGGACTTGAAACACCTTATGCAAATCAAATGCGTACAGTACAGTAACAAAACAGTGTTAAATTGCCAAAGTATCTGCTAATATATCACAGTAACACATTAATAGTATATTAGGGATTGATAGCACCTATTTTTCCTACTTGATTTCAGATGAATTTGATCAATCTTGATATGCAACACTTTTGAAATACTGCAAATTCTTGGAATGCAGACCATACGCAGATTCATACAAACGAGTTGATCCATATTCGGTGCTTCACTGGAGTTGAATTTAAAGTGAATTTACTTCAATTATATTTGTATTATTCAAATATGTGAAAACTTTTCAACCTTCAGCAATGTTGATAATTTTAAGAATATTCGTAAAATTCCTGTGTGATTAACCAGCATAGTGGGATTGGATTGCAAAAATAATATTTTTTATTTTCCTTTCAAATATCAAACTAAATTTTGTTACCCCCAGCTTCAATTAACAGCCTTGGGAAAAGCTGGTAGGGTTTTCAACAAATACTGAAAAGGTGGTTTTGGATCAAGGTTAATTGTGAGCTAATGACTTCGTCAGAGTTTTCCTCAAGTGCATTCACTTGAAGGTATTCCTCCCTCAAGTGTATTCACCTGGACGTATTCTTCAAGTGTATTCACTTGAAGTATTCAAGTGCATTTACCTAGTTGTATTCTTCAAGTGCATTCACGTGAATGTATTCCTCGGGTGCGCGCTCTATACCTAAATGCATTACCACAGGTCGTCAATTCCTCCCACCACGAAAGCACACGAACACAAGCAGGTCCTGGCAACACCCCAAGCGCACGAACACAAGCAGGTCCTGGCAACACCCCAAGCACACGAACACAAGCAGGTCCTGGCAACACCCCAAGCAACAAGCCTTCGTATTCAAATTGATCTTGAAGTCATTAAATGATTTTCATTTCCTATACTCGGAATCCGATTCTTTCGCTCATTTTAAACGCATGAAATTCGAGCATTGAGGCCTAACGTTGTCATTTCCATAATCCAATGACTGCTCTGGGGATTTCCTTCACGGAAGACTCATAATCCTGCGTGATTTAGAAGGACTTCAAGGAAGTAATTACAATAATTTTTGAAAGGCGAATCTTAGAGGCTCGGTGCCTTGATGTTTTTGACCAAAGTTCACTCGGTGGACTGACGAGACTTTAATATCGTGCCTTGTGAATCCTCGGCTCGTACGAATGGCTTGGAGATAATTTCTTGTTTCTTGCTAACGCTACAACTTCAGTAACATATTCTGTTCATAATGAAATGTCATCCGGAAAAAGAGATTGATCGAAGCTAAGTCAGATTAATCGAATAAAAACTTATTCTTAGATTCAATTGACTTTAACTTAGAAAACTCCTACTGGTACTTTGTTTTTAATTTAAATTGATTTGAAGACAACTAGAAAAAGATTTCTTCAAAAATCCTTTAAGAAAATCAACAGAAACAATTTCCACAGATAAAATGTGAGCTATCAAGTGTTGCACATACTTCACTTCACTACAATTCCCAGGCCTCAAGATTGGTTTTGCAAAGCTTCACTGAAATACCCAAAATTTCCGTCAACGTACCTCGAAATAATGAAAAATTAATTCTTGTCACTCAATTGAACAGACCAAACACTTTCCGGTCCCCGTAATGTTTCGGATAAACAGCGTTGAACATCACCGATGTGCAAGGGACTTCTCATAGGCCTTAGGAGCACGCGTTGTGTCAAACACACGCAGTCGCAAAACACGGTCGATAGCCCACGTATAAGATATATTGTTGGTTTCAAGTATAATGGAAGCAACAACATTCCCAGTCGCTGCGTGCCAACGCGCTGTTTACCCTAAATTTCAATTGCTCCACAACATTCGCTCCCTGCGGTATGTATGCTACGAGTAAACTCGCTTTGGAATAAGAGCAACAGCATTCACATTCACTGAGCGCAATATGCATTTTATATCGCGTATTTGAATAATAGAAACAATATCCATCGTCGATAAGGTCACCGAAGCCAGGCCGGCCAGGGCGATCGCTTCGACGGTCGTACAGAAGTGCTTCATATTTTCGTTTGCTTCTAACGAATCGCAGGGCGCCATTTAATGGCATTTGCATTCTGATGACAGGAGCTTCGGCGATCAATGGATGTCGTAACGTAATTGTTCGCAGCAATGAATTTCAATGAGTGATCTTGAGCAAGGCCTGAGGGCTGCGAGTCGTGAGGATACATCGAAGAGGTTCAACAAAGTTTGACCTGGAAGGATACATCGAGGAGGTTCAACTAAGTTTGGCCTGGAAGGATACATCGAGGAGGTTCAGCCAAGTTTGGCCTGGAAGGATACATCGAGGAGGTTCAACAAAGTTTGGCCTGGAAAGGTATGTCGAGGAGGTTCAACAAAGTTTGGCCTGGATTTGGGTTCACTGACGCACCAACGCCGGTACCGATGAACAAGTCATGAAGACCAAATTCTAGCTGGAATTTATTTCGAACCCTACAGGAAAATTGTATGAAGACGAATCGAATTGAGCTGTTCGTAGGTGATTATGTAATTTACACGTTACGTTTTTGTACAAATTGTTTCGTGCATGATCCATTGCGCAGCGAACAGCTAAAGTTTTAGTATTTATTTGCCCATTCTGCCGAAATGAAACGAGTGTTTTGTCGTTCTAAATCGAGTTTAAAAAGCCGCTGACATGGCGCTAAGTTTCTTTTGAACAGTTAGTGTGTTTGGAAATAATTGTATTCCCGATCAGTAGAGGTGGTTCATCGTACCTAGCGTTACATCCCGGCGTTACAATCCGGCGTTACATCCCGAATCAATACAGGTGGTTCACTGCACACCGGAGATCCATAAGCAACTTCCTGTTGGCCGAGAGGTGTACAGGCTTTGTAGGAATTCACATTCCGTATTGCCGCCAAATGTAATTTTATTTAAATAATTTGAAAATTCATTTACCACCTGAAATTATAACACGTAACTTCAGTTTTTGCAAACTGATCCTCTTTCGCCACGAATTAAATTTTATTTTGATGCAGGTGAACTTGGATAAGGTACATTTACTTTCATAGTATTCTTCCATGCTAGCGAACCCCCATCTCTCTTAAAGGAGGTTTCAAAAATTTGAGAAAAAGGACGATGTTCATTTTTGTTCAAATGATCGTTGTAGTGAGCCTGGACACTTTTTTGAAAGATTGCTGCAGGGATGTTTTTATATCAGCTATACATAGATAGGTGGGAAAATAGATGTACGGAATAAGCATACTTTTAGAATGAGTTCCACCGAAATAAAATATCAAAGTTTCTGATGGGATGTTACTTCACCAGAACTATTATCTCCATTTTTATGCAGGGCGTGACAGAAAATTGCACCAGTCTGAAATAAAGATTAGGAGAAATTTTCTAAAAAGTCAGGCTTAATTTCGAAGCTTCACTTCAGAATGCAGGTTCCTATTTTTCACTCTATTAATATACTAGCGTTTCCATGCCTTCAAATCTAACGGAAATCTCATGGGAAATAACGCAGTTTTCCGTACCACTGATACGGACTGCCTTCTCTAACGCAGTCTCGCTGATTAGAAATTGAGACCCGAGAATCTGGACCCGGGAATTTCCTCCTAATTGTTTCATTGTGCAAATAGATTGTTACGTTAACACGTATGATTATACCGCATAGACAATATACAGCATCATCTTGCGGAGTGTAGCATTGCAGGAGCCTCATGTACTGCAACGTGTCTACGTCAGGCTGATCAAAGTGTTAGTACCGTACAAATTTTTCTTATACACAATACAAAAATAACTTATGCAAAGTGATACATAAGAAAAATGTTACAAAAATGAGGTTTTTACGTTACGAAAAAAATTCTCACCATGTCCTTTTACGTGAGGTTTTTATTTCGTATGAGTACAACAAATATTTTTAACATTTTCAACAAGTTTTTCTGTGTCATGTCAGCCATACCTCGTACTCAGACACAAATAGCCGCTTAATTTATAACGAAGATAAGCTTTAATTAGTTTTGGTTTGGCTTCCAACCGCCCGGAAGTATATGAGAGAGAGACGAATGTAGAACGCAGTTGTTCTGTGCCGAGTACTGAGCGTGTGAAGCACGATAGCAACTCACACATGTAATTGAAAAAATGGTAAGACCTAGCAGCGAAAACAACAGTATTATTGTTATTTGTAAACTAACTCAACGTTGATATTGAGGACGGAAAAACAAAATTGCAGTTCACCGGATTTACGTTTGACTTATCTAGTAAAACAACCGTTCTTCTCGGCTCGAGATTGTCACAAAAATTTCGAACATTAGCATCACACAAATCTGGCAACCGCAAGCTAATTAGAGAATATAATTCTAATTAGCATCGCCACCGATAATTGAAAAAACGAGTCTTTTTCAGTCGAAAAATATACAGTACGTAACGCACGTGGAAGCGTACAAAAACTATGCAGCATATTTAGAAAGAACTCATCCTTGCAACGCCCAGTTTAAAAAAATCGCTTCCGAAGCCTGCGGGTTCGGGCGTACAACAAATCTGCCACAAGAACTTTATGGTTGAGAAGTCGGTGCTCGGGCGTGAGAGAGGAACTTACGGGGCCTTACATCTTAGTATTTTGAGCGGCCAAGAGCTCTTGGAGAAAATAAAGAGTTTATTTTCGTCGTAATTCAGTGAATTGTAGGAATGTTATGACGCCCTTTGACGTCTGGGCGGCAGGGAGGGCTCGTTCTCTGAAAAATTGATTAGAGGACCGAATAGAGCTTGCAGTCGACGCTAGTTTACTGAGGTACTATTGCTGACACTCAACTGACAGTCAACATTAGTTCACTGAGATCTTAATTGGGTAACCGATGGCTCTTTCAAATCAACACCTGTTGACTGAAATGTCAATTGCATGGCTAACTACGGCTGCTAGTCAACGTTAGTTAATAAAGAAACTAACTCGTGATGTGGCACGACATATTTAGTCAGGGTTACCATCATTAAAATGCTACCGTTGATTCGAAATTTCCACATGAGTGACATCATTCACCCCATTATAGGAGGCCGCAACCATTCCGTAGGTTTGAAATAATGGTTCCCTGCGTTGAATACACTGTAGAGCTGCAGCGACAACCGAGTGTGACGATTTCAACTCGTCGCTTTGAGTGGATCAAAGCCAATTGCTTTGTGGTTATGGTTAAGCAGCTCAGAAACTATAAAATAAGCAACTTTATTTCTCATTTTAGTCAAATCTTGATTCAGGCATTGAAGGAACATATCATAATTAAGACGTTGAAGGGACAGATCATAATTGAGACGTTGAAGAGGCATCATAATTCAGCTGCCGGGACATTTTTGACGGGTAATGAAAAGCTGCGACATCTCTTATACAAATAGTGACGCCTACAGCTGCTACTCGTGCTTTAAAAATGAAAATTTTGAAAAGCGCTCTCGATTTCTTCTTAACCCAACATTTTTGGGGTATCTTTTATAGTACTGAGGAAATTATTCTAAATTATGATCCTTTCATCTCAACGGGTAGAAGCACCGATACCTGTTCAATATTCGAGAATGAATGTGAAAGCTCCGTACTTTAGCTAATATTATACCTACGTATACATATCATCGTTCATTACCGTAGCTGAAGAAGTCACAACTACTCGTCGTAACTTCGGCGCTGTAAATACCTTTCCACGAATTGCTCTCATTTTTTTTAACGTCAAACAATGATGTGAACGCTGCTTCCGAAAATGAACTCACCCAGTCTCCAGCGAAGACGAGTTAACTTAAGTTTTCATCTTTGAACGAGTAAATTCGTCCAATCTTCGGTTTAAAAAAAGAAAGCTTGCAATGAGTTTCCGCGTCTCTCTGTGACCTCTATCGGTATAGTCCAATAATTCACAAAAAAAGTTGTCAGAAAATTGCAGATTTTGTCTGAAAACATGCCTGGGGAGAGGTGAAAGACGCTCAAAGAACTTGAGACAAGGGCCTAAAGAGTACTCAAGTGTGAATTTATTTCCAATTTGCCCAACCTACAACTGTCTTACATCCACAGTTACTCTTTGTGATTGACCGTCCCCCTCNTCATTTAATAACAATACCCAGAGCCCGACTCGTATCTCCTCTATCTGTCCTCAACGCCCCGGGGAGTTCGACAACTTCGAGTTTATGCCTACGACGGCATGGCGGACGTACGACTCACAGTCGTCCTCGTCAGATGTGGAGGTAGTAAGCCTGTGCTCTTCATCAGCTGGAAAGTGCCTTCAAGTTTCCAAAGGCGAAAAAACGTCGAGAAAATTTACCAACTTTCATAGAAATATTTTTTTTCGTTCCATGGAGTTTGATTAAAACTTTGGTCGCGCACTTTTATCAGAAATAATTATGGGCTGTGAACAGAACATCCGGAAAGTCCCGTAAATTTTCTTTGATCTCTCTCGAGTCCGTTCCGAAAGGGTTCAACCCAGAATAATTACACGTTTTTGTCAAAGTTTCTGCCAAAGTTTGGTATTACTCTGCCACATAACAAAGACTCTCCAGACAAAATATAAGAAAACTTCAGAAGCATGGACCATTCTTTATGATGTATGTTATCCAAGTTAAGCCTTTTTCAATCGGAAAACTTATCTTAAATATGAGCCTTGGTTTCATGAAAATCAAATTAATTTTACCAATACTTCCTTAACTTTTGATCGTATGAAATGAAGCACAGCGCTGTTAAAATAATCACGGAAGAAATTAGATCTTTCTGATTACTTGAAGTTCGCCATCGCCAACTATGTAGAAGTGAGATTTGTTTGAATGTGTCATCGGCCATTAGAGAGTTGATTCATTGATTAAAACGCCCGAAAAGTGATCGGAAAACATTCCCTCTCAAGTTTATTTAATTTTCTTTTAGTGCAAGAATAGTTGCATTATTTGATCAGCAAAAGCTTGACGTAAGTAAACGGACGTAAAAGCCAACAGAAATGAAAGAATAGCAGGAATGTAATTTTTCGCATCCATCGTGATGTAAGGGAAGTTATTGTAAGCTAATTCAGACTCTTATTCTCGTCAGATCTTGATTCAGGCGTTGAATGAATAAATCATAATTCAGACGCCGGAGGAACAGATCATAATTCAGACGCCGGAGGGACAGATCATAATTCCGACGCCGGAGGAACAGATCATAATTCAAACGCCGGAGGAACAGATCATAATTCAGACGCCGGATGAACAGATCATTATTCCGACGTCGCCATTCAGGTCGTAATTTGATGCACCTTAACATATAAATTTCAAGACCTCCGTGACCGCGTCAGGTGAAACGTTTGTTTTGCAAAGCTGTCCCTTTAATGATTTCTTTTGTCGACAGTAATTAGACACCCATGGTAACTAAAATAATTTTTCCTTGGTATCATTAGTAGTCCCGCGCTCTACACAAATTCTGAACAAGAGAATGATCTAATGCCAGGGAGAGGAGTTAGTTAATTGAAAAGTGCGATTGCGTTATTCGTCTTAAATATGAGTATCAGTCGGGGGAATGAACATTAAGAAGTGCACAGGAAAATATTGAGCTTATAAAAAATTATTCGCAATTAACGAAGTATCAGCCCAATGAAAATTATTCACGTTACTTTTATCTGTATTTAAAAAATTACAATTTGGACATCGGGGGGCGTAAAATTTCTCCTCGATTTCCTATCCATCAATGTTTATTTAAATACGTTATTGGTCAAATTTGTATCTTCCACCTAGGTTCCATCTTGGTCAACGATCTCGGTCAACTTCTCAATCATCTCTAAAATCCCTATTCATTAAAATTCTTTAAAGCTTGAGTCAAATAAGAACTAAAGCTCACGTTCAATGTTGTTTCTAAGAATAAACATCTTTCTCTTGAATCAGGTGCAAGCAGACTAGATCAATGGTTAGATGTAACACTATCCTGAGAACGGTATCTCTAAGCCAAAACCTTGCAATTTGTCATTTATGGCTGTACGTGAACGCACCTTATCGTGACAAATGATAACCCCTTTGAAACATCCTATAGCCAGACTTTAAATTACTGTATTTCTGCAGATGATTTCTAGTTGACTTGCTGTAGTCGGACAACCCAAGCCATAACGTACTTTTTCTTTATTACAAATACTTCCTATTGCTGTTGCAGATACGTAAAATGAGTCTTACCTGAACTCAGAAGCTATTCTAAGCAACAATAATAGGTAGAACTTGAAACAAGCCCCTTGAATTTAGCTCGTTGAAGAATAATTCAACAAGCAGAGAATGCAATTCCTGAACTTTCATCAAAAATTTAATTAGTTAACTGTTCATTTTTTATTTTTATAACATATCAAAACAATTCGTGAATGTTGATGTCTTTCGTGACATTGCGACCTCCAAAATAAGAGCTGCACTTTCTGCAATTGTGTATGACAAGAGATAAATTCCTCATCAAATTTGAGTCAATTACAAACTCCTGCCCGACGTACGAGGCAAAAGCAACTGAAAAACTCCACTATCGCGGTGTCATTGGGGGCATCTTACAAAGATCAGCAGATTCGCACGTCAAGATTCGTTAGCGATTTGTTTTCCTAATTTCAAAGATGTTCCCTCGATTGACTGATTGCATCATCAGACGCCTCCACCTCAACAACAGTGACTCGACACCTGGCAGTAGGCAATAAATGTGTTGTACAGAGAGATGAAATGGGGACTACATACAGAGACTTTCAATCCGACCCCCGATTCTCACGCTCATTCATGTGAGCCGTGGTCAGTTTCTCAGAGCTGCTTTTCATCGTCAGTTTTTTCGCTTTTTTTATTGCGCTTCCATGGCGTGTGCAGAACGTAGCTCAAAAATATTCTCAAAAATGGATTAAGAAATATACGTGGATAATTGAAAAATGAAGTTCGTCTGACGCGCCTTGCAATTTCTTGTTCATCGGGCGACGTTCTAAAATTCGTACGTACTTCTTTTCGGTAGCTTTTTTTATTGTATCAAAGTAAGAAAATTAGTATTCGTGGTACAGAGACCCAGCTCGAAATAACTTGATTTTTTTAGAATTATCTCCCAAAATTTTAGATCAAGATTAGCAACAAAATCGCTTCTATCTGACATGCTCATAATACATTGGAAGAAGGCCTTTATAGCCCTGTTCAGGACACACAAGGCTTTATAAAATAAAACCAAAAAACATGTTGACACGATGATGTCGTGCTCATATCAACACAGCTGTTCACCCCACGATTAATCTTTTGTTGTACGATCTCCTCCACACTGATGCAATAACTTCATAACCCCTTGTGAACTATGTAAGGTAAGGTACGTAAGGTAAGGTACGTAAGGTAAGGTACGTAAGGTAAGGCCCGTAAGGTAAGGTATGTAAGGTACACTCTCTAAAAAAAACAATTGACCTTCAACTGTTAAAGAAATCAAGATAACTTAATACAACAGAGGAAATACAACAGATTTGTTAAGTGTATCAGTACTACCAACGTTAGTACGGGTGCCTTACTTATGGTCCACCCTGTGTACACCGCAGTAGCTAGATGTACTTATAATTGAAATGTTATCGGAACGCTTTACGTAAATGCCGATTCACTGAAGTTTGAAATTTTTCATGTCCCACAAAAGATGATTTACGTGATTTATGCCATCGTACCAAATGAGTCTCCACCTGATTCTTTTCACCAGTTTCAGTGTATAGACCAAAGCTATGCATAGGTCTCTAAAATATCACGCTATATTTGAGTGTAAAGAGTGAAATGCTTAGAAAACATCATCAGGATATTTCACAGAGTAGCATAGCAGCACCAAGTTTCAGTCTTACTTAACCAGAGCATTTCCAAGAAAAATTCAGCATCTTACTGCGGGCTGGAACTACGGAGACTTGATAATACTGTGCCCTGCTACATCGTGGCCCGAAGGCAACTAATTATTCAAGGTTCGAGATTTTTTCAACGCCTTCCTGATGAGCACAGGGGCCCCAAAAGATCAGTGGAATAATTTATTCACGGGTCCCTTAAATTATTTGGCGACTATTGGAAATTAAGAGACTTCCCTGAGGAGCACTGGGTCTAGAAAACATTTTCACGAATGAAGACCCTGCAAAATTGGTTAAAAACATAAATTACCGCAGGAAATTCAACATTCTTCATTCTGAAAACATGGCCGATGCAAATGGAATTTTTAATGTTTCGTGTCATTCATGGTTGCGAAAGTTAAGACTTAGAAGTTCATTGTTTTTTTTTTGGTAAAGTAAGCTGCTGGTCAGGAACAAATGTGACTTGCTAAAGAAGTAAAAAATTGAGAACTGTGGTCGAATTTTTAACCGTAAGTTACGTCGAAGAAAATTTTAAATATTAAAGGTTTCAATATAATATCGCATTTGTGATTGCGGTTCCAACTTAAATATTGGTGAAATACAAGGCGAATCCTTATTGTCCGGTCGAGTTTTCCAGCTATCATTTTTCAGCGGAAACTTTTTCATCGCCATAAATTTATTTGTCACGCAAGCGTGTAAAAATTAATTTTATTCTCCTTATAAAATTTGAAAAACAAGGTTATGAGTACATTGCCCCTGGTGCCTGAAGCAATATACTCTCCGAAAAACTTCATTTCGATACATCGTCGCTCAATTCCTACGTCTTGTATGAAAACATTCCCAAACATTTTTGGAAGTCCTGTTTTCGAGCATGTGTTGGGTCTAACCTCAACTTTGTTGATCACTTTCTTATTTTTGGGGAAAGGGAAGTATACAAGTTTATCGAATTATAATATTCTAATGTTTTCATTTCTCTCCTAACGTTACATAAAAACGAACAACGCTGATGTAGTATGACCAGGAACTTTTATGCATAGTTTCCTACATTGTCATTTCTTTTACTTGTTCTCACAAATGGAATGCGTTTGCAATTTGACTGCATTACGCTGTTCATTAAATTTAAAAGCGTGCTTAGATCACAGGGTCGTAAACTGATACTGAACATCCCATACATATATCTTCCTTCCTACACTGAGTTAATTTGAAGTTCCCGAGATCAAAATCGCCATAAACGCTAGGATTTACTCATCATTTCTATTATTCCACCTAAAATTCTCTAATCCAGTTGAAGCGCAACAACTGGAATAGATCAACACACACCCACACAATACGCACACCCACAGAATACACACACCCACAGAATACACCCACCCA
>VOMN01088914.1:0-19942 GCA_014899125.1 Orchestia grillus
CCAACCCAACCTAACCTAACCTAACCTAACCTAACCTAACCTGAGCTATTTCACAACTGCCCTTTGCATGTAGCTAACATGCTGCTTACATGCTGTTGACGTGCTGACATGCATCTAATATGCTGTTAAGATGCTGTAGACGTGCTGTAGACGCGCTGTAGACATTCTTTTAGCATACTGCTGAGATGTTTTAAGACATAAAAAAACATTGATTGCTTCAACTATCTTGGATTTTCGCAAAACTAATTAGTGCAGCTAAATTTGCAGACATGGGCGATAAAGGCTCTGCATTTTTTATTTAATTCGAATTCGATTTCGAAGGATGTCGGTTTTCCAATTCACTTTGAGAAACAGAAGCCCGACATACACAATTTTTATCCTACTTAGAAGACCTTGCATTTTCCCCATCGGAAATTGAAGCTAATTAGATCTTGATTTTTTTTGCTTTAGCCTTTGATCAGAAGAATGAAATTTTCGTGCTCTTGCTCGTTAGTGAAGCCAGAGTAAAGAAAATACTCGTAGTCTTAGTTTGAAGATATTTCAGTTTCAATATTCTTAGTCCATTGTGACATACAAATTTTAACGAACGACTTTTCGAAACCTTTATTCTATTCATACATGTCTTCTACTCCCGTCAAGTTCGAACCGTTCCACCCTCTTGATCAATTAAAAATCAGTTTTCTGTTTGATTGAAAGGGATGCGAAAACTTTTTCAGCTCAGAAGCTCAGAGTTCTTTGAAAGCATCTAGGAGCTTTCATATGCGCGTCTGACAACGAGAACTCGCCAAGTTCTAAATCCTTGAGCTTATTTTCTTACGCTGAGGGCTTCCGTGGAAAATCTTAGCTACTAGCATGCTCACCCCGACAGAAATGACTGAATTTACCATAGTCTATTCTTAAAATGACTGGAGTTTTTCGGTGAAACTTTCCCTCATCGTGTCCTTTGAAGTCAACTATTTATAATCATACCATGATAACGAAAATATTGTCATGTCGTTTTCTATTAAACTAGTATACGTGCCCTGACAAAAAAAACGGGACTTATCATGGGCTGTTCTTAAAATGAATAGATTTTTTCAGTGAAGCTAATCCAAATCGTGTCGTATGAAGTCAACAATTCATCAACTTACTATGTTAACCGAAGCAATGTCACGTCATATTTTATTATATCTGCTTAGAAGTTAACTATTTTTAAACAAACTATGTTAGCCAAAATACCGTCATGTCGTATTCTAACAAAGCAGCGATTTACCTTCTTTTAGAATACATAAATTTACGATACGATATTCAGTATCCTATCTACGACACTACCGCATATCAGCGCCGCACGCAGTAATGTTTTCAATGGAGGCCACGGAAATGAGTTTGAGAGAAAAAAGTTACATATTTATAAGTACAAGGCAGCTAATATGATAATGGTGGTATTAACCACCAAATTAAAGTCCTACAATGGTTAATAGAAGTAATCGCAAAATTAAATAACGGAAGTCAAGGAGTGAGAATAAAAAAGTCTTTTATAAATACAGTATGTTATTTGTTGATCTTATTTGCAACTCGAGGCAAAAGTTTCTGTACTGAATTAGATTTGGATGTAGACCACATCACTAATGGCTTACTAAAATGATATTGTAAATTCAATATTTAATAAATCAAAAGTTGCCCAGTTTTTTCAACACATCTCGAAGCTCAGGCTATGAAAAATATCAAGATTTGCAGACATGTATCCATTCTCTAATAACACGTAAAACATCTAGAACTGAGTTCCGGGTTTTGCATTCTTTCTTCTGGGACATGTTCTCTGATTGGCTAAAGATACTCGTTACTTTTGCCTTACGACATGCGTTGAATAAGCGGGTCGTAATCTTCTGTGATTGGTGTTCGTCCTTCAGATTCGCAGTCTTAGATGAGGCATGGATTTTCAGGTCAGTTACTTGTCCACTCGGTTTTTCATCAAAGAGTCAATTTAACTTGAAAACTTTTCCTGAGATGTTTCAATAGTAGCAACGTGTGCGAAGGTTGGCTCCCTGCAACCAAGATTTTGCAAGTCATCGACAACATCAGTTCGTGTCCATATATAATCGTAAATAAATAATCGAATGAACATATAATCATAATCGTTACGCAGCCTTATTGTATCAACAAATAATCGTATCGATTTATCTACGTACATATGTTGATAAATTGTAGCAACGTATACGAAAGTTGGTTTCCTTGAACCAAAATACCTCAAGTGATCGACTATATGTCTTTACAGTCGATTTATCCCCCTGTGGTACATCTATTAAACTATATCTTATTGGAGATAATTACTGCGAAAACAACACAAGCCTTGATTTAGCAGACGTAAAACTGATTTATTTTGCGCAAGGTAAAGGAACTTTCGTTAGATGCAGACAGAGGGAGCTGTGACCAAACTGTTTCACTGACTAACGGTAGATCTCAGACAGAGGACCAAATATATGTATTTCTCAATAATACAGGGTGGCCCCCCAAAAAATGTATATACTGTTTTGAATAATTAGTACTCTTTCATTAACGTAAGTACAAATTTTTTTTGTGACTTTCCGATTACAAATAATTTTTTATGAAGTATCATAGCTATAACTGAACTGTTCTTTAATCTGATTAATCCTTTCATTTCATAAATATTTTTCACATAGAAGAATATCAAATAAACTCTATATTTTTGCCCATGCAGCTAGCGAGAGAACAACGATCCTACGTGGTGGAAACATTCTTTGAATCAAAAAACATACTATAATACAAGTTGTAAGAAGGTTTCAACTTACCTTCAATGGACCAAATTTTTGATTTTTAATAGGAAAGTCTAAAATGATTTTTGTACATACGTTAACGGAAGAGTACTAACTATTCAAAACAGTGTATACATTTTTTGGGACACCTTGTATAATCCTGTTTTTTTTTATTTAATCGTTTGACGAAATATTTCCATAGCTTTCGTATCCAGGATACACATGTGGACGCTACCGTTCCAGAATTTTTTTGAGGTTCTGCTATTGATGCAGAGTGAAAATAATTCATCATTTCATCTCTAAATAACAATAAAGGATTAATCTTGAACACGCTAAGCTGCAATGATTATATCGAAAAATTATCTTAAAACCCATTGGTGTGCTCCAACCAACTAGTGAACATATTGTTGACATGTAATATAAAAATTCATGAACAATTTGCAAAAAAAATTCAACTTCTCAAGCTCGCAAATCAACGCAGAGTTACATAACGTGTCAAGTACAGGAGTTTGCAGGCAACTTCCAATTTAAATAATCACTTGTGGTGTTCTTATTGGAGACTTGCGTTAAGACCAATCGATCAATGATCATTGAATTGCGTTCTGAAATTTTCCTCATCACTGTCACTGTTTAAACATTTCCACAGACTGGGAAAGAACCATCAGCCCCCCTTTCCTTTACGTCTTCAACATTACGTACGTCAACTGAGTGCCATTGACATACATGGTACTGCCTGTGAGAGGACATCAGACGTAATAATGGGAGGCGTTGCTGGGAGAGAGAGCCTTTGACTCTGCATGTTGCATCGCTAATGCAGCAGATGAATTAATGCTAACGTATATGATGAATTAAATAATTCAGTCTAAGTTCATGCTTAATCGAATTAACTTGTGAACGGTGATTTACCAAATTGGTAAAAGAATTGCTCATAATACGAGTGTTATAAATACATTTATTTAAATTGATTCAAAGGTGAGGTTGTTTTCACAAATTATAGTGTCGAAATTCCTTATGAAGCATAGGCATCACGAACGAATGAGGTTAGGTAATTATTACGTTCTGCACGCACTATACTGTTACACAACCCTCTATCTGGTAGGAAATATACGCGGTCACTCACAAGACTAAAAAAAAATGCAAACAACTTCTACCTTCCTAGATTTGTGTCGCCGTAGAATATAAACAATGCGCTCACCGAAGATGACCTTTATATTCGCCGGCAACAAAATTCCAATACTCATCTAATACTGAAGCCTAACAATCGTTTCGCACAGGGCAGCCGAATTCAATACTGTGCGAGGCCTGAGCGTGGCTTGGGCGCTAAACCGGATTATGGTTTTTCGGTCCGTGCGAGTAAACGAGTTTGACTCTTTAGCAACTCGTTTATTAAAGGAAGAAAAAATAGATAAGCAGGTTTGTATTTTTTGTTACCGACAATCGCATTGTTCTAGCGTTGAACGTAAAATTGATGAACAACGGAAACAAGCGCAGGATGTGACTTACGAATGAACCATTCCAACAGATCAGTTAATATTCAACATAAACTATTCTAATAGGGAACCATTTAAAAAAATACCCATTCTAATTGATAACCATTCTAGTAGATAACCATTCAGTATCGTTGCAGGAGACGAATCATGCTAAACAAGTTGTTTAACTTCGGCGATTTCATTACGGTTTTGGTGGCTTCAATCACCCGACTGTAGAGTTCTGCTCTGAAATCCAAATCAACTCATCCTAGTTAACGCCACCTTGCAGGTTTGTTGTTTCATTAACTCAATGATACAAATAAAACGGTTGTTTTACAGCATCAATGGTAACTTGCGCAGTCAATAATTGCTGCCTTAAATTCTCTTGGCTGCGATTTTTTTGGAAAATCGAACAGCCCTCGACGTCACCACTCGACGCATGGAAACCAAGACTTTCTCTTGAGTGCCCTTGGCCCTATAGCAGCCTCTAAAAGGACCTCCTCTAATCCGGTTTTCGATCAACGAGGTGTACCTTCTGGGCAGATGTTATTGGAAATACTAAAGCATTTCCGTGGTTTTCTGAAGCGGAAAATAATTGTGCGTATGAGATACATCAAAGTAAAATGTTATTGTTTGACTGTTGGTTAAAAAAATCCAATAAAGAATACATATTTCAGGGAAACGTAGATTCTTTCAGGGAAATGTAGATCTAGAATCTATATTTCCTTGTAGGTTTTATATTTTTTTTATTAAAGTTTGCATGGTTTGAGAAGAAGAACTGCTTTTCTCATTCGGACTTGTGAGTTTCCTCAATTGAATTTCTCACCATAATTTGAAGGATTCGAATACAAAACAATGTCATATATAAATACTACTTTCTCTATGCGTAGTAATTTGTGAGGTGCCCAGCTTTAGCGTGGCCGTGGTTTTACTCTGTAAAATTAATTTAGGTCAAATAATTGGCGTTTTGTTTCGCTTGATGAAATAACCAAGTCAGAAAAATACCGGGAAAGGAATTTCACTTTTGCCTTGTTTGTGGGTTAAAACCATAATAATTACCTATTTCTTTCCAATTTAACTAAAAAAAAATAAAAATATTGTGCTGATAGGTTCAGGGGAATGAATTTTCAAATTTACCTTCTTCATTGAAAAGAAGTAATTAATAAACACGATACGTTTTAATGACGTGAGTAAAATTTCGTAGGAACTAAGGGCATTTGATATTGTTTTTAATACCAGTTAGGAATTAACACAGGACTGCGAGGCATCAAAATCAGGTCACGTAGCACAATTCTCTTTGCTATGTACTTCTGAAAGCCAACATTGTGCAGAGTACGACGTACATTTTCATTAGTAAAAGAACTTTGATTTTTCGCCCGAATATTCAGAAAAACTTAAATTTCCCACCCAGGATTAGGAGAGTTCATGAAAACGCACGAAATTGGCGAGTTTCTTCAGAATGACTCCGCTCAAAATGAATGGTATTTTCCAGAAAATTGCTGATTTTATTCTGTGACATTTTCTATTACCTTTTCCATCATTTTCGAACGAGATTAAATATATATTTTTATAACGGTGTCAGTACTACAATAATTAAAGCTCATGCTTCGTCCGATGAGTTCTTTAATTAAACAATTAAAAGAGCAAAACATGCTTTAGATCGCACGGAAAGTTTCCTATAATCTCTTTTCTCTTATTTTCCTCCGCAATTATAGTTCCCACTTTAATAAAACGTTTCTTTACACCTGATTTGATATCCCCTCGATGACTTGGCTTGGAGATAGTTATCTGCCCTAGGTAGAACGCGTGCATGCTTGTACTCAGCACCAGCGGGATTTCGTGCACTCGTGACTTAACGTACAAAATCTCAGAGCAATGCAACAGTACCCATTATCAAACACATTTAAAAAAAATGATATTCACACGAGCGTAAATGAACTCCGTATCTATGCATTCTTAGGAGTAAATTTGAATGCCTATTTTCTTTACGATTTATATGCATATAAACGCAAATAGTTTTTGCCTGTAACTTTCGCTGTGAAGATATCATTTGGTGTTTCTTTCTTCATGCTGCTATGTGAATTGTTTTAGCAGGACTTCAACGGAGAAATAACCGAATAAACGGTATTAAATTTGTTTGTGTCCCAATATTTCAGCCATCCGTGACTCACGTGCAAAAGAATATCATCAACGGTGGCTAAAAATGTCTAATTTCATTTTTTACAAGTCTTCTATGTCAGCGGTTTCTAACCTTTTCTAAAGACCTACTGCCTTTACTTAATCACCTCTGTAGAGTTCCCCCACGCCCAAGAAAATTTGTAGTCGCAATTTCTGTGAAATATTATTTTTCCACTCAGAATCACGTGGTTCCAGACCCCATCAGGGGCGCTCAACTGCTCCCCTTGAAAACCAAATTACTCTCTGCGTCTCGCTCGCGTCATGTCTGACACAGACGTTCCTGTGACTCAAGCAATGATTCTCCGAATGCTTGCTGTGAAATACTGGAGCGCAAACTACACGCAAAATTTTATCATTGGAGTTTACTCTGCTTATGCTAGAGCTCAGTCATATTCAGCAAGACTTTGGAATTTTCTACTACTTTATTTTCAGAATTCAGTTCAGTATCGAAATTTCTGGAGTGAAAAATTTAGCGCAAGGGATTTAGTCATTTCTACAAGGGCATAATATTGTCACCAAGAAAGTTCATACGACTAATTACTTCCGCCTTTAAGTACAATACCCGGCTAAAAAGTCTGTCACACCATTAAAAAATATGGATGTTATGAAAGCAATCAAGGTATTAGGTTTTTGAACTACCATTTACATGGATTAAGGCTATCATACAATTAGGCGTAGGTTCTGAAAGATTTTGCTTACAATTTAAGAAAATATTTGTACAAAGTACGAGCCAACAAGAACAAGATCTTCCAACGAAGAACGAAGAAGTGTTGAGGCTTACATCTCCTTCTTCAGTTGGTCCCACAAATTTTCGATAGGGTTTAAATCAGACGACTATGGAGGCCAGTCCATTTTAGAGAGAACATAGTCCTTCGCGATCCCGGAACCAATCTCGAATAACACGAGACTGGTGAATGCGAGCGTTGTCGGCCTGAAAAATATCGGGGCCATTCTGAAAATAAAGATCCATAAACGGGTGTACTTGGTCAACTAGGATGTTTAAATTGCCCTTAGGTTTCATTTTGTTGCTGCACAAGGTTGCCGAACCTGGTCACGATCATGTGAAGCACCTTTAGATTATTACACTGCCTAGGAAGTCTGTACTGTCGGAACGATGTATGAGGGCTCAAGAGCTTCATGAGCTTCCCGTCTTACTATGGCTCCGCCATCTTTCTGGAACAAATCGAACTTCGATTCATCTGACCATATCACGTGTTTTTATTGCTGTACAGTGCAGTCTGTAAGGTCTTTTGCAAATTGGAGATATTTCGTACGATTAGCATTACTGATCATTGAATTTCTTGTTGCTACGTACCTCTTTCAAACCTTTTTCCTTCCGTTCTCGGAGTATGGCGTGCGCTGAAATTTCCTTAAGGACCTTCAGTGAACATGCTAGTCAATTGCTGAATACTTCTCCACCGGTTTGATCTCACGAGTCGCTTCAGAGAACGTATGTCGCGAGTATTCCGGATTTTAGTTCTACCACTATCACCGCTGAATGACTGTAGATAGCACTTCACCATCTTTTTCCATTGAACAATTGTTTTTGAAGAGTCCTAAGACCATGTTATTCAATTGAGACCCTCGCTGGTGGATTTCCCAGCCCGGTGCAAACCTAAAAGATGTCCTTTGTCAAAGACAAATGTTTGTTCGGTCGGCTATTTTCCAACGAGATAATTCACGCTTGTACTGTCGGTAGTACTGCCTACCAAATATTGAAAACAAATTTAAATTTGCTAATCAAATGAAAGTAAATACTGTTACTATATTCTTTTTCTTCTATGTGTTTTGAGGGAATATGTAAAAAACATGTTCAAATAATATCTAAATTTTGCTAGGGTGCGTAAACTTTTTTGGCAGGTAATGTAATTTACTCCTTTCAGCACAAGTAAACTTTGCTGTAAATACTTCTACGAGGTATCATCATATTCGTAAATCAGAATTTCATTCAATATGCTTTGCAGTAATTTAATCACCAATTTAAAAATTGATTTTTGGAAAATCGAAATAACAAAGAAAAATTTAGTGTCGCAAAACTAATTTAGAGCTTGCGTGATACGCCTAAACGAGACTAACCATTTAATGAAAAAAAAATGGAAACCGTCAAAATCGGAATTTTTGAAAACTCTTGCTCGAGGTTAGAGTTAGGCCTTTGAGTTTTCCACACCAGATTAGGCCAATGAACTTTCCTCCAAAACTTGTCCAGCTCTTCTAATGGGAATATGGACCCCATTAATGTAAATTTTCCATACCCAGACCTGTTTCCTGAGCCCAGTTGATTTCAGAAAATGAAACATTTAAGTTTTATTTTAATTCTGCAATTCAAACTCAGATTTCACTCACATGTATATTTTCTGCTAAGTTTCGGCAAAGAATTCATCTACAAGTTATGTTCTAATTACTTCTCTAATTAGATTCCTCCAAAAATTTATAGCCCTCTTGAAATACGCATTTTCTCAGGTTTCATGGACTGATTATAATTATAAGTATGTAACGAGCAGAGATCATGCATTAAACAATCATGTTAAAAGCCCAAAAATAAGCACGTTATATTGCGGTTGTTAGTTCACTACTAACTAATCCAACTCAATTTAGCTGTCGGTAACACTCAAGCATTCAGTTCCACGAGACGATAAAGGCTGATTTCTCCAATTCCCACTCATAAAAAATGAACTTAAAACTTAAAAGACAGCATTCTACGACTCGCCCAGTGGAATGATTAGTTGTCTCCAATTCTAGCGACACTTTTACACAATTCCTGAGAACGAAGTCATCAAAAGAAGACCACAGAGAAGTCTGGAGAAAAATAAGTCCTTACTCCCTCATTTTTACGAGGCGTCTCCCTCAGGCTAATGATTTGGAGGGTCAACACAGAGAGGCCTACACCAGCACCGGGGTGATGGCTTAGCCTTTTTTCACCTTCTTCTTTTTCTTCTTCTTCTTCTTTTCCTTTATCTTATTCTACTTCTTCTTTTTCTTCTTTTCCCTTTCTTTATTCTACAAAGGGAAGGCATTTGCATGTGTTGTCCAAAATTCTTTTGTATTGAAATGAATGACTTTTTAGTTCATCGAGGCTCGATTAACACGCGTGAAATGGGGATGCAGCAGTAAATTCTTTTTTGAGACATTGAACTCATAACTCCGTTCTGACAGGAACAGCGCTTCAAAGTCTTCAAAAAGTCAAAAATGAAACAGCAATAGAGCAAAATAGAACAACAAATTAAACTAGAGCTTTGCTTATAAAATGGAGTCGCACTACTCTATCCTTCATTACCAACCGCGTTTCCGTCTATTTTAATTAGAAGTCGACGACTAATTGGTTAGTGTATGTGTAAGATGACAACGCATTCAATGTGTTTGTGCTGCAAATAAATCGTACCTGGAGCTCTAATTAAGTGTGCTGAATTGTGTTGATGCTTTGTTTTGTTATTTTATACGAATTTGCATCCTTTCATTCGTGGTCTAAGATGTGAAGCAGCGTTTTTGTTCAGAAATATGGTAACAGAATTTCATGTACGTCTTTTCTCCAAATAAGTGTATCTTGACTTCACATGTAAACTAACTTTAACGTGTAAATATTGGTAGTAATTTTAACTTGTGATTTTTATTCATTTTAAGTATTTTTTTATTAATTGAATCATTTAAGACGTAGTAGTGCAGAAATTTTGATTGAACGATGAATCAAGAACATAATGCCTATCATGAAGTCTCTGAGATAACCTTAACATACATAATGCCTATCATGAAGTCACAGAGATAACCTTAACATACATAATGCCTATCATGAAGTCACTGAGATAACCATCTGGGTAAAACAAATGGAAGGATGTGATCCTTGTGAGCGGCAGCAGTGGCGGCCTCGTTGCGCGCGTGGAATAATGCAATTCTGCACATTCTGGCTGGAGGGCAGAGAGGAAAGAAACATAAAAGTGCAAAGAATTTCGTCCCAGAAAATATGTTGAAGCCATTTGATCGAGGTCCGTGAAAGAGTTATTCCTGTTACTACTCCTGTTTCAAGAGAATGTTATTAGATGATCTAACGAGAAATTTGAATTTATATTCACGCAGGTATAAATATATTTTAAGTTTGGGCAGATTAGTTAATGGGAATTTACGTCACATCTTTGGTACGCGGTGTGACTATTGACAAAATTGCTCGTCAGTAGTTGAAAGTAATAAAATTTTTTAATCGAGATAGACTTAAATACTCTCAGCACCCAACAGAATGTACAGCACGCGGAGTGCTTCATGTGAACATCCCACGAAAATGAACAAAAGCCTGAACATTCGCTGACCCTCAAAACCGTTTTCCATGACCATGCGGTACCCAAGCTCGTGGAACAAGCTAATCGCTGTTGTTTTGTGTCAAGTATGACATGCCATTGTTGTTCCACAGCAAATTTCACGACCTTAGGTTCATATCACGAATCTGTCTCTCCCCGGCAAGGTCTCCTAAGATACACCTCGGGGACGTCGCTGCTTAATTGCGGTGTCTAAGCAAGGAAAACTGCAGGATCGCAGGGCTGGGGTTCCAGGCATCTGCGGTGGCGTTGCTGCCAACTTTCAATTACGAGTTATTTCAACAAAGCGAAGCTAGAAATAGCCGAGTTTGCCCCGAATACAACATTACTACTCTCGTATGAAAGAGAATTGGAAAAGCTGCCATAATCCAAGGCCAGGATAAACAAAAGAGGGGACTTGAATGAGGTGAAGGAAAGCTCTACAGAAATAAATTCAAAGGAATTCAAGGAACAGGTTTCGTGATACTGCCTGTTGAAAATTCAGACAATAAAATCTCCCATTTTGTAAATCGCAAATGCTACACCAGGTAATGCATACTCTATGAAGGATTATGCAAAATCTCGAGCTACTCAATCTAATGGATTTGGCTGGCTCGAGAAATATATTTGCAGGTAGAAAGCAGAAAACCTGTTCTCTCTTTGGCTCGTGAAATAGTTAGAAAGATTTTCAATGAAGTTGCGAAGATCGAGTGTTTAAATGTATTTTAAGTTTTTCGTGCTGTCACTGACACCCAGTTTTTTAATCTGATATTTTTCCACGAGTTTCATGCGAAGAAATATTTCACATTGCCAGTAAGATGATCAAAATAGTGCATTAATGAGCCACACTAAATGCCATTCCTACACAAGCTCGGGAGGCCCTTACATCAATATATTGCCAAATACTAAGATCATAGTGGCATAATTATATGAACTGCTAAATGCTTCTGTTAGAAAATGTACCAAAATAAATATTGTTAATATCAGTTGGCCTGAATCGGTGAGTATATCTATTTATATAATAAACTTCTGATCATCTTTCTTGTTGGTAACCGTGCACGCTCATCAGTAATGACATAGGGCAGTAATTGAAAACCCAATTGGCAGTAATTAAATCGTATCATGGCCATGGTTTAGTGGAACTAAAGTACATGAATTGGTTTCTTTGGCTTCGGATATTAGTTATGATAAAAAGATGAACCATTAGGGGCTCAAACAGGATTTTAAAATATCGATCCAACTAGGTACAGGTGGTCTAGTTTACATACAAACATATAGCGTGTCACTACTTCACAAATACATGCATGATTGTTTCATCATTGACTGTAAATTTTCAAGTCACTTCTAGTAATATACAAAATTACAAACGTAGCTTATTGTGTTTATTATTTGAAAAATGTGCCCCTCACTTTCGAGTATTAATTATACTATCAAAATATTCACTCGATTAAAGTTCACTGAAACTCGTCAAAGCGCACCTCAGCATGGCCTCATGCGTAGATATAGGAGGCAGTGACTTCAGTCTGTCAGCTGAATCCATGATACCTTTCTTCTGATGCTGCTGCTTAGCTTAATACGAGACGAATTATTTCTGATATTCTGAAGTGAGGTGTACATTTTTGTAAGCGAAGCCAACTCTCGCTAGTTGTTCTAATCTATTATCAATGTGAATTTTAGTTGTTACTAGACGACACGTGACCCGTTGGGTCAAATTAAATTGATCAAAATCAACCGTCTCCAGAAATATATCCTATGCAGTTAAGTCGGTGTCCACAATACAGGATTAGACGAAGAGTATAAATTTCGAATATCTCAGATCCGACAGACAAAGGTGTGCACGGTTTCAAGCAAGCAAGCAAGCAAACAAGCAATACGACCAGAGTTTTAGTATAACACTAGATTAGAAGTTATTAAAGCGAGTTAGATGTCCATGTTCTCACCGTGTGCAGGGTTCGTGATGCTGGGAGCGCAACCCTCTACACGATCAGCCGATGTCTAAAAACAGGTCGGAAGACACTATTGACTTTCGACGTGACTCCAGAATAGAAAGCAAAGTTAACATTCGAGGCCTTTGTATGGGTGTCTTCGAACATTGTCTTCGAACATTGTGTGAAGGGCTCATAATTGGCTGCCCATCACAGGTACATGACGCGGCCAAATCTGTCGTCGTTTTGACGATTTTGGTCGTTTGATCAAAAATGAACTTCGCAGGAAATCTGTAGAATTGTCGAAGGAAATCAAAATAGATCAAACAGAGAGCAAATAGATCAAGTAGGACGTTTCATCCAAAGAAGCAAGAGATACATATTAAGTGAAGAAGTTCTAAGCTATTCGTTTCTTTGGGTGAGATGAATAAGTCCGGCCTCTTGCCCATTCATGTTACGTAGTCAAATTTCAACGTGTCATGCAGCTTGGTGTACGTAACGTGACGCTTACATAGAAAATATAACGATGACAAAAACATAGGAGAGGAATTTTTCTTCGTATTGCCAAGACGCCTCAGAATGCCACCTCTTTCGGACAATCTGGACAGTTGAATTCTGGGACTGGCATGGTGGGGGGCGCGAATATAAAAGGCTTTTGTCTCAGGTAATTCTCTTCAGACCGGAAAAGAAGCCTACTGTGTTCCTCGTGCAATAAAACACGTATAACAACAACGATGTTACAAGTGCAAGGGAGAATCCGTAGATTTTTTGATCAGGCTCTGAAACATATTTCAGAGACTTAGATATTTTCTCCTCAATGCGTTCGATCGCGGCGCAAGACAGATGAAATATTTAAAAAGGAATAATACACTCAAAAAATCGGCTTTGATTTAGACAGTAATTGGAATTCAGCCTGAAATTAAAGATCTATTCAACGAATCTATAATGAATCGAACAATCTATTTAATGAATTTATAATGAATCTTTAATATATTCAACGAATCTATAATGAATCTAACATTTCATTCATCGAAGCCATAATGAGTCTCAGAATCTGTTTAAAATGAAATTCAAACTGAAATTCTGGTAAAAATTCCGTTGAGGCAACTTGTGTAGCGGTGAATATATCCATGAAATGTGCCTCTCTCAGAGTCAATAATTCATACATCTCATGTATCATGACGAGCAAACATCCATATTGTATATAGTGCAAATTAAATTAAATTTCAGAAGCTATGATGTACGTAAGGCCGTCTTTTACAGAAGAAGGAAAATTTTCTAAGCCAATCCATTAATTTTCCATTTATTTTCACAGTGCTTCCTAGAAATGCCGGTCATTACAAAGGGGAGTTGCTGAATAATTATCGGAGGCTGGCTTTGTGTTGCCAAGCCTTTGTTGAAGTGTTAAGCCTTTTATTGCGATCTCATTCAGAACAGTCAGAACGATAAAAAATCCTCAACATGCGCGTGATGAATTTAAAAATCAAAATTAAAAAATTTCCCTTTTTCATTCACGATATTTTGCATCAGCAGTCGTTAGCTGCACTGCTAGTTTTTAGGGATACGGTGCATTAGCAGTCGTTGACTGCACTGCTAGTTTTTTCTAAGGATACGGTGCATTAGCAGTCGATGGCTGCACTGCTAGTTTTTAGGAAGATGGGCATCCACCCAAAACTGAGAAATTGAATAGTACGGTGCTAAAATAATGATTAGGCAGAGGGCATCAAATCGAAAGTTAAAGTTCTTAACCAGCATATTTCACCTTATCTTGATAGTGTTTTGCATATTGACAGTCAAAAAAAGAAAAAAGTTTCTATAGGATATAAGTTTTTGAAAATACCCTTACTAATTCCGTTGAAAAAAATGAGCCTATGCTCAATTAAAGTTTTAATTTACGCCTAGAATAGTTTTTAAAATTTATGAGACGAAAATGACATTATTCCTGATATTTTGACCCTCTCATAGACTGAGACGACTTTGTCGTGCTTTACGCTCTCACTGAAATTTCCATCAAGTATTCATTGCTCTTGATAGAGCTCCTTGCTCCTACGCGTAATTTCCGAGCACACCAAGCGATAGGAAACTATGATCGGCCAAAGCGACCTACAAATGATAATAAATTTCTCAATCATTGCTCAAAATAAGGCAATGGAGTTTCACAACCAGGTGGTAAACCCACCGAATGGAATAAATATTCCAAGGCTTTTGGATCGTTAATGCAGGGATTGTAATCGAAAAGTACGACCGTTTCTGAACATGCTTTTCTTAGGTAAGTTTCATATCAAGATGCAGCTTTGGCGTCACACTGATTGTATGAGGGAAATACAGGAAGCAGAGAATAAAATTTCCTTTCTAATTCTTTTTTCATCTCACATTCACAGTTCGGAGGTAAATACGTTCTTGCTCAAGTCCGTGAGCCTATTCAGGTATTCAGGCACGTATAATCCATAATTCAGGTCCCAGCATCTGAAATTTAAGCAAGAGCATTCGTTGAGCTGAGGTAGCAACTCCCAGGAGGCTCATTTTATAATTCAGTTCCTAACTGAAAACTCATGAATATTACGTGAAATATGCTTTCGATCTACACCTACATCGGGCTTCGAGCCAGCGAATTTCGCTCCTGTCAATTGCACGAACGGAGACATGATTTCAAATTACGTGCGCTTGAAACTCGGAAAGAAATTCGTTACGATTTAATGAAAAGTTCACTTGGTCTGAAAAAATTATTGAGGAAAGTTAGAGCACTCCAGTCGGTATGCAAAGCCTGGTCGTGACAGCCGCTTGAGCAGGCATTTCCAACTCATTAAGCTTACGTATTAACTGTGCATGATATGCTTATTGGACGCATTAAGTCTCGTCCAGACACGCTTTTGACTCGAAAGCAAAGGCAGTTCTCTGCAGATCTGCACGGCAGTGCATGAATTTCTCCACACCAAATGACTCAATCAGCACCCGTAGCAGTGATACTACTACCACTCAGAACACCGGAAAGTGAAAGTAACTCTCCTGGTGAATTACTTCTTGTTGATGTACCTAATAGGGAGATGTAGTATGCTTTTATTAGAGGAGAAACTACATTCAAGCGACGTAAAGTAAGTTGGCATGTTGTTCTTACCATGCTGATCTTTCCATAATGTTCTTACCATGCTGATCTTTCCATAATGTTCTTACCATGCTGATCTTCCATAATGTTCTTACCATGCCGATCTTTCCATACTGTTCTTACCATGCTAATCTTTTCATATTGCTCTTAAAATATTGTTTTCACAACTACGTGATTTTAACAACAACACTTGCCTTCCACGATTAGCTATCACTAGTTAATACTAAAGTAATCGCAATATTTTTTATTTCAATTACATTAATTTTTGTTTTTTTATCCAGGATTCCTGGCGTGAAAATGCATCCGTACATATTTCTTCTAGTTACCAGTCAAAAATTAAGGATTAATTTTAGAACTGTAAATAGAGATTTCCACATAATCTAATCTAAAAGTAAACCTGTTTCAAATGACGAAGCAAAAGCTCATAGCATCACACTCTACGAAGTCATCCTAAATTTTACAACGTATCTCGCCTCTTCTTTTTTCAGTAACTTTAACCCCAAGAGTTAAAACATGAAAAACAACTATGTGCCGAGCATTAGTTGGGTCCTAACTGTTTCCGAGACGTAGCAAAAGCACAAGCGACGCAATGTATAGTCCAGGTGTGCAGGCCATGTTACAAAATATCAATAAATTTGCGCGGGAGGCACTAGAGAATTTCCCGAGTTCGCAGGAACTTTGGCATTTCCCTTTGTGGTGCATGAGGGGGACAACTGTGTGAGGATGGCAACTGTGTGAGGGTGGTAACTGTGTGTGGGTAGCAACTGTGTGAGGATGGCAACTGTGTGAGGGTGGTAACTGTGTGAGGGTAGCAACTGTGTGAGGATAGCAACTGTGTGAGGGTGGTAACTGTGTGAGGGTAGCAACTGTGTGAGGGTGGTAACTGTGTGAGGGTGACAACAAGTCTCTCCGTTAAGAATTGTGATGAAAGAATGTCTAGCTGATGAGCTATGCAGTGGCTGACAAAATAAAGATACTAGAATGCTGTGGCAGAAGTCGAAACAAATCGGCGGCTTGAGCCATGTTTGTTGGATGATTAGCCCAGGAGCACTGTAATGTTATTAAGTAATTTGTAAATATGAACGAAGAGTCTCAGAAGCAACTTAGCTAGGAACCTTCAATTTTCGTAATCTTTTCTCGTGAACAGTTAGACTGTGGAGAAAAAATCGATGATTTGCCCATGCACTGAAGAATGGATTCAAAGGTAGTGTTAATGTACACTACTCGGACATATACACGTCTAAACAGAAATATATCCTACCCAACGACGTATATTTCAAGTTCTTCTAATGCTGGATTCTGTAATATTATTTGGACGATTACTCAGGGGTCTGCTCGATGCATTGCTCCGCTCAGTGCGGCTGGAATTTTGCTTGGATCGTCTGCAACAACAAACCTTAAAAAAAAGTAATTCGCCAAGCTTCCAGAAAAATGTGAAGGGCAGGCTATATCCATAAATTTCTCTTGCTCTGGCGCTAGTAAAAAGAAAGTTTTCTCTCCAGTTTATTCTTGTGGGCGGATTCGACTGTACAATTCAGTCATAAAAATCATTTGACGTGAAAATTCTGCGATGAGGGATTCTGTTATACATTGTACACCCGTTGTTGTGAATCTTTGGCAATAACAGTGACGCTTCTCTAGGATATGAGACGATATAATCTCTGCAGTGTAGCTGATAACTATGACTAGATGATGCGTGGAGAGGCTGAGCTTAAATTGCGTGAATAAATTTGTATCGTCTATAAAAAGAATCAGTAGTAATATATACAGAATATTATATTTATACGAGTTCCAAAACTTTCTCGGAGAAAAATTTCCCAATTAATCTTTTTTAGTTATAAGAATACACTCACTTCTGAAATGCAAGCTTCTTTGGCTTATAAGTTTAGTTGTGCACGTTGTGCATAGAATTTATATATTTTCAGGCTTTAGCTTATTTTAAATAATAACATAATTTTATTCCTCTTATGCTTATGCTTATAGATCTTATGCTTCTCTTCCCCCCTGGTTTTCACTGGTTTCGTCCCCTTAAAGTAATGCATAATAAATCTCAATTGAGCCTATTTACTAGCCTACTCTTATGTTTTCTCTCGCTTCAATCAAAGGTTTTCTTTAGGTTTTGCTCTACTATTTTTATAGCATTTCATTGCACACATTTTAAATTATAAGTACAACAAATGTTTACTTTCAATTGCGTATTTTCTATGAACAATTTGTAATCGCTGAAGATAGCTATTGGCAATGATATATGAACTTATGTTGTGCCAAAAGGTAACTTAAAGTTTATTGTAGCCTACCTAGCTAGAAATTTAGCTATCCTTTGAATTTTCCTTCTAATCTAAATTCGCATGTACGAGTCATGAACACAAATTTTATGAAAACCTAAAAATTTGTATTCATATGTTTTACTGCTTTGGCTAGGATAGGTTAGATGATCGCGTGTACCATATGTGGTGCACGCTGAGGTAAAAATTTCAAAGATTTAGATAGAAAAAAATCCAGGTCCGTATTTCTAATTAATCAGCGAGACTGTCAGAGAAGGAAGTCCGTATCATTGATACTGAAAATAACATGATTTCATGTTAGAGGTACAGGGAATAAAAGGACATCTTCAGAAATGAACATAATTTGTCCCGCCTTTTTTAGCGAGAAGTGTCTACTAGTAACTTAAATGTAGATCAATGTGTTATCACATTAGTCGCTGCTGCGACCAATTAACAAAGTTGATAGAGTGTACGTGTGCGTGTGTGTGTGTGTGCGTGTGTGTGCGTGTGTGTGTGTGTGTGCGTGTGTGTGCGTGAGTGAATAGCAACTTGCGCGCTTGATTGCCCCCAAATGACATTCTACTGTAAATTACAAGTACAAATGTGTACGTCACTGGTGCAACGTTTGTTTTACTTTGTTTAAATTTTTCCTTGTCGGACTTTTCCTATCTGCACGTTACGAAGCGATGGGCCTTTAAGCTCCCAATGATGTGAACTATTTTAAATCTGAAGCCCTGAATAATCGCATTTGTACTGAAAAATAAGCTAAATCGACAGGGAATTGAGTTGTTCTAATGATATTTTGCCCCCTCTTCTTTTTTAAATAATTTTAATTGATATTCCTTCAACTTTTTGGAATTAATGTACGATAATTGCACGTTCAATTGTTTCCAAAGGGTATTAATTTTCTTTAATACAGTCACTGATGCGATGAGATGGAGTAGAAAACGAGGCCCCGTTCAGAATATTCATACATTTGAAGGGTGAAAAATGACTAAGGGCCATTTAATTCGTTGTAATTGTAATTGACTGGGACGACCTTCGTCATCCTTGAGTGAATAATATACAGTAGTAAAGTTTGGTAGCATTTAATTTATTTTTTGAGTTTTGAGCAATAAGAAAACGATGACTACGCATTAGCTAAAAATGTATAAAACTCTGTACGGACACCGAGTAACCGAGGACAACTGCACTAATAATTCCTTTAAAAATAGAGAAACAAATACATTTTCAGGAACTAACTTTCAAAGGGTTTCCTTGGTGATCCAACGACCTTGATGTATTAAAAATGATTTCCAGGGCTTCCAAAGAAAGCTCGAGGCATTTATACGGTAGAGTGAACAAGTTTATTCAAAAGTTAAAGCCTGTGTCCGCTATGACGGGGCACATATAACATCTGATGTAAATGTTGGCCCGAATGTTGCATGTAGATGTTGGCCCGAATGTTGCAAACGCATTCACTGACTACTAACTTCCATAAGTGAACAATTACGGTATTCGTTAGTTACGGTGGAATTGCATTCCGTGTTAAGCTTTGTTTTAAATAATTTTACAAGGGTTTGAAAACTGTGGTTGTTATTGCCTTCGCTTGTTGGAAATATGTCGGTCACCAAAATCTTGACTCGTGTGAAGAATTTTGCATTCCGGTGAAATCAACAAGATTCTAATCATTTTAAGCACAGTGGAGTAACAAGCATAGCAGTGACCGTTGCATCTCCCACGAAAAATTGATGGTGAATAACAATCTATCACTCTCTTGCCAGGTAATGAATAAGTTCCTGTACACAGAACAGGAACTGGGGTGTTTTTAATCCCGGAGAACAAGCGTTTAGAGGTGAAAATATTCTGTAAGATGACTCGGAAAATCGTTTTCAGTGTCGGAGAAATAATTTGACCCTGTTAAGCCCTCAGCTTGCCGGCAATGCTATTTGGAGATATTGGAAACCCTTAATGGTTTTACGTTTTTTTCC
>VOMN01088915.1:0-14973 GCA_014899125.1 Orchestia grillus
AATAGGAGGTGTCTAAATAGCCCTTGATGCGGCTCGCGCAAAGAGCCTCTGCTACCTTTGCTTGTAGAGTCAACACGTGGCACCTTTTTGCCTGTGATGAGTGAGAGGTGATGGCCTGCCTGGCAAAGGTAGGAAGTCCTAAAAATGCCTCCGAACTGGCCAAGAAAAAAAGAGGGAATATTGGGAAAAAGAAAAACTGCACAGGGAAAATTGCAGGACGTGGGGAAGGGGAAGAAATAACTTGAAGATCAAGAGAAATAAGGCAATTATTGTAAAACGCTGTGAATGTTATACTAAATGAGGATTTTTGAAATAGTACAAACATTATTGTCGAAAATGAATTTTGGAGATTCTTTTTCAGTGAATAATCATAGAAACTGAAAAAAAATAATAAATTACAAGGAAAATATTCATGTCATCATCAGAAATTACATCAGTATAATAGAGAACCGTCCTTTTCTTAGAAATACTTTACGAACATTATATTTTATTTTACTATGAAAAATGTTGAACTTAATCTCGAGAAGCTAACTTCTGGAGGACATCCTACGATAGACATGGCTCGAATTGCAATGCTAAAAGAAAGTCGTAAATGAAAAAAAAACACAAGATAGGAACAAAGTTCGCACATGAGCCCATCGACGAGACGTTTTTCTGAGTGCTGAATGCAATTGATTTGTGAGGGCCTAAATTCTCCCCCTGGGCCCGTGGTCTTGAAATGATTGGAAACCGATTCCTAGAGTGGTGTCTGTCCAAGTTTGCAATCAATTCTGCGTTGACTCGAACTGAAGGCTTGGCGTCCACAAAGTGATCAGGTTTTGAGATCAGCATCACTGATCAATGCCAGAAGTAAACGTAAAGCGATCGGTGTGTTGGAGGCGCGAAATATCTACGAAAAATGCGAATGCTATTTTCCAAATGAAGAGATACAGAGTCTACCCCTTGAAGAAAGAAGCAAATCGACAAAAGTTGGATTTGTACGTAAGTTTACAATGGACTTCCGCTCAGTTCTTTGGGGGGTTTGACGTTTATTTGACAAGAACAGACGGCCGAAAGAGAGCTAACGACTGACTTTTCTCAGCTAAGCTCTCTCCGTCTCCCTTCGCTGATAAACAGTCCGTATGGTGGAGGAGAAATTTATCGGATTGACATCTATGAAAAAGTAAACTCAATTCCACCCACCTGTAAGAAAACAAAGTATGGTGCCATCACCCTCGTAGTTACCCAAGCGTTACATTAAAATAAGTAGGCATGCGTGACATTAATGATCTAAAGGTCATTAAAATTGAAATGTGCCGCGAAGGTTCTCGATGTAGGAATTCGCTATTTAACCTAAAATTTTTACGTTGAAAGGAAAAATAGTTACTAGTTGTTCCAACTTCAAACCTCAAAGCTTTGAATTCTTGCCGGACTTGACTCCTTGAAAGCATGTATGCAATGACTGAGCTGTGACGCCTAGAAATATGACCAACTGCTCTGATCGCGCTGGTCACGACGCGGGGGAGAATCAGATTCGTAATAAACGCTCATCACAAAGGGAATCTTTTCAGAACTAACCATCTATCGGCATGTCATGCAGCTATGGCCCCTGCCCTATAGGCAATGGGATTAGGTTAGTTGTTTGTCTATTGTATGCTACGGGGACTGGCGCCACTAGAAGGACACTGGGGCATAACTACGCCTTCGGGACTTCTTTTTTTCGTCCTCACTTTGCTTCTTTCAATTTTCACCTCTTCATCGCTTTCGCTTCCTTGTGTTTTCTTCTTCTCTATTCTTAACTTGCTGTTTCTGTGCGCACGGGATCTTGTGCGGGAACACACCTCGTGCATAGATTCCCTCACTCTCTGTAGTCCCGTAAACGGCCCCAGTTCTATCGGCGGACTGAGAGGTGACTCGATCGAAGGAATATCCAAGCCATTTTCCGCTCGGGGAACACGTGTGAGGAAGGGACCTAGGAGACCAGAGGCTTTGTTCTAATTCTTACTGAGAACTCTGAAGCCTTGAGACATACCTTGAAAATCCTTATTCTGATTGAGGACTTCTGATACCACGTGAGGGAAACCTAATAGGGCTTGATGCCTTTTGAATCTCTGAGTTGTTCTACGGTCATAAAACTAAGCTAGAAAATTCCATATTTCACGAGCTGTAATCAGGATTTTCATCGCCGAAGTAGTACGGAAGGAACCGAAGTAGTACTGTAAGCCTAGTTGATATTGATGGTCGAAGTTACTTCGCTGCACTAAGTTTCGTTAATCAAAATTCACGCCTGAGTCGTCAGAAGAGATCAGGTCTGACGTTTTGGTAAAGTCAAGGATCACTTCGGGGGTGAAAGAACGCATAATCCTCTCCCTTGATGAGCTATCGGCCTTTATCTATGAAAAATGCCCTTTTCCTGTTATGGGACAGCATTAAAAATTTAATTCCATGCGTGATGTTGAGCTGAAGTTGGAGAGGAAAATTGTAGAGAGCCAGCATCTGCCTAATTCATAGGCTAAATATTTTTCTTCGTGAATTTAATTATCAGAAAGACACAACTAGACCAGAATCTTTGTCAAAAAGTTGCGAGGTTATGGGGCTCGAGTTCCTTGGTAGAAATGGATTCTTTTTCATCACTGCTTTTTATGGTTATTTTGACCTAAATCGGAGAGAGAAAACATGTCTTATTTCCGAGTTAAACTGAACTTCTGAAGAATAGATTCAGCAGACAAGTCATGAAGCAAAACCGAATGAATGCAACCGACTTTATGCATCAGTGATCTTTTTAAACCTGGGGTTATTTTTCTAACTGTTTGCTGACTTCCGTGTTTGTCTTTCATATGAAGATTGAGGGAGTGTTTGAAGCAACGTTCACGTTCCGATCAGCAAAAGAACGAACAAATACCATACAACTTTTCGCAGGGTTAGGTTCCGTATCGCTGGGCGTGCTTTCTAAAAGCCAGGAGCTGGCTTGCGTGGTGCGGCTGTGGGTCATGGGATGGCCATTGCAGGGACGCGATGAGGTCGGAAACGAAACGACGCTCAAATTTTTCGTCGTGCTGTCTCTCTTAAGTGCATTTCACGAATTCGCGCGTGCATTTAGAGATGGTACCGCGAACAACCATGACGTCATGTGGACTGTTTTGTCGGCCCTTTTTTGTTAGAGTCAAACGCGAAGTTGATTTTCTGTCACAGAAATCAACGCGATGAATCGCGGTCATCATTTTGACTGAAGTAGCACCTCGAGTAATGCACGGCGTTTCAGGTGACACAGAGCCTCGTGGGTTTCACGAATGGTAAACTGTCATAAATGAGAAACACCCAAGTAACAATAATGCTCCTCGATGAAACTTATGCAAATGAGTCCACATTCATTGAATGATTAATTTCATTCAAGGCTCCGAACTGGCCAGGAAAAAAAGATTAATTTCATTCAAGGCGTGAAATATTAATGAAGATATTTAAAATGCTTACTCAAGGATTAATTTTCACGTGACGCATTTTTGCAAGTCAAAAATTAAAGCCTATTTATTCGAAGCAGTCTCTGTAGTACGACAATTTCGATGTCTGACGTATATACGTCTGGCCGACCGCCACGCTTGGCTGCGGCAGCGACCGCTGCGTCCAGGTCTATGGCGTCATAACTCGGTCCATGGAGTGACTAATAAACGTCGATTTCTCGACTCACGAACTCGGCTGCATTTCACAATCGACACCACTAAACTTCCACAGCAAAATTCACACCTCTCATAAGACTCAGGTGTGCCGCTTTAATGCATCAAGAATCAGCTCAGAGGCGAAGGGTCTGAGTATGCTCTCCGTAGAATTGCAGTTCATTTCTCTGGCCTATTTTGCTCAACCCATTGATGGTTGTCACACCTGAGTAGTTTACAGAACAATTTTAGAGAATTTTAGAACAGATTTAGTCCTCTATCGGCCAACAGAACCAAATGGGTTTCTTCTAATAAGGTTAGGTTAGGTTTTCCTAAAAACTTAAATGCACCCTTACGGCAAAAAATAATTTGGTAGCTATAGGGTAAAGCATCGCCTTCATGGAATGAGTACTGTGAAGAACTGTGAGACTAAATGACGAACTAACGGTGAAATTCATTTGGTCTTCAGTCCATTGCATATCATCTCGTCGCCACGATGACAGTATGCTAAGGAATTCTCATTGAATATCAGGCCTGCATAAAATTGGTTCATGAAAAATAAAGTTTTCCCTTTATACTGGATGAACAATTTTGTGTCTCGCTGACGCTCATCTGAAGTTTGTGTTCATTTTCCATTCCAAATCATTAGGCCCGATGAGAATGCGTCACAAAGAGTCGAATTATGGCTTCTTGAGTGCAAATTCACTTGACGTGAGGAACTTTACATTCAGAAGGCACTGTTGACAACCTACTGACGTATGCCAGCTGCTGTTTGCTCTATCATGCGATAGGCTGGGGCCAACGCGTAGGTATGCTACGACATTAGCGTGCTTTGCTCCAGGCAAAAGTGCGAACCAGAAAATCTAGCAGCAGACGGAATGACATGAAGCATTTCCACGATTTATGATGGTTGCGATTAGCTCTGATCCTGAGATTAGTTCTGCTCCTGAGATTAGTTCTGCTCGTGAGATTAGTTCTGCTCGTGAGATTAGTTCTGCTCGTGAAATTAGTTCTGCTCCTGAGATTCGTTCCCCATCGTGACATTCCAGTGAGACATGTATAAGCCGTCCACAGTAATGTAATTTCTAGCAAAAGCCGTCAACAGTCGAAGACGTTCTGTTTCAGGTAAGCGGGAGAATTGAACAGGAATTTACATTAAAGACTGTTCTCATAATTTAAAATATCCCGTACGTTCTTTGCGATTCAATTAGCTTTCCTCTGTTGCACCGATGTGAACAATGTCCACCCCTGTTTATTTCAGACATTTTCCAAGTAGTCTGAAAAGCTTTCAGTATGCAATGTTATTCTGACATAATTCATGCGCAAATGCCCTTTCCCTGTGTTCAGTTTCGGTCGCTTTTAAAAAGCTTCCTAATTTGCAGTGCGAGCTCATAAAATCTGGATGGCCTGCCACACACACACTTAATTTATTAGACGTTAATAATGACGTAAATTAGCTCCTTTAATTCGACAGTGTGAGCATCCGTGGCAGCTCTGAAATTGAATTAGTCAACAGAGGCAGCTGAGAAGCCGAGGAAAAGAGTAATGAATGTGTCTGTCGAGCGGTCAAAGCCATTGCTGTACCTAGAATGGCTTATTCGAACCATGAAGCTACTTACCCGCTATTATTTACGTGGATCGTAATCCTAGAACATCATTTAAGTCGTAACGAATAAAAGAGAAAGAAGACCATGGTTCGAACAAACGTTCCCCCTATACGTCCTAAATCGGTTCCTCGCCGTAAACTGATTTTACTCATTTAGTTTTTGGTTTTTTCGTATTTGAATGAACGAAAAACCCGAATAAGTTCACGGTAACAGGCACTTTATGAGTCACATTCGATGGCAGATATAGACAGGTGAATTTGAGCCCGTCATAGTAACGTTGAAGCGATGTAAAAGTTAACTAAGAGGAGAGGTAGGAGTTACATGAAGGCGTGGAGAGGTAGACACGCATGCACATCAATCAGGATGGAAAAACGAACAAATCTGTGAATGCATTCCCTGCAAAGGCGACATCTGGTCGCACCCAGCGCTTGTAACTTCAAATGGGGAGCTGGAGGCTCTAATTAAAAAGTTCAGCCTCGAGGGATTCATTGATCTAATTAACTTTGCAGACACGGAAAAATAATTAGAATAAATGCAGCACGCTCATCAAATCCCGACAAAAGTATCTAAAGTACTCGAGTGCCTCAAAAGTGTTTGAGGTGGGGAACAAATAATGTACAATTACGCACTTACGAAATGTTATTAACTTTGTGAATGTGCAGTACGTTAAGTTTATTGTTCATCACAAACAAGCCTGTGAATTAAATAACAATTTCACGGCTAATATTCTACGAAGTACATTTTTCCATGATTTATTGTGAGTTTTGAAAAATAAAATTGAGCCTAATAATTTACGCTAATAGTTTTTTACCAGAATCAATCCCGCAGAAAGATTTCGGAATTTTTGATGAATTTGCTGCATGAATGAAGAACAGGAACTGTAACTCACAAGTCTGAGAGCACCAGGAGCGGCAGGTCTGATAAAAAACTGCAGGTCGTGACGTGAACGCGTCACAGCAGCCAGCTTAGGCGGTGAGTGTTGTGTAGTCGCCGTTGTGTGGTGTAGCACGAGGATGTGTTGTGTGGTGTAGCACGAGGATGTGTTGTGTGGTGTAGCACGAGGATGTGTTGTAAGGTGTTGCACGAGGATGTGTTGTGCGGTGTAGCACGAGGATGTGTTGTGAGGTGTTGCAGTGTCTTGTTTGGGCACGTTGTGCGGTGCAGCACGAGGATGTGTTGTGTGGTGTTGCAGTGCGTCTTAAAGTACATTCCAGTTTTTAATGTAACAGAGATATGAATTAGAGAGTTATGGTTTATTGTTGGTTTTTTTATTGTTGCGTATTGTGGAAGCATTTTGTTTTTATCGATTGGCATACGTACTGTTGTAAATGTTTTTTGTATAGTGATAGTAATACATTAGTGGGTTCATTTTTCTGAGCCATGGTATATGAATCATGGCTTAGTGGTGTATTGTCGTGTTGTTTAGTATTTAGGAAGATTTCGTAGTGTCACTTTAATTGAGTTCAGTGTTGCCAAGTTACATGTATGAAGACAAGAGTTCAATGCGTATTTCTGAGTTTAATGTAAAAATTCCCAATTGTTTGTACACAATTTTAGACCAGGTAAAAATGTTCCGTTTTAAATCTACGGAACAATGTCACCGTAGTTCATTATCCAATGACAATTCCACCTGTAGAGCTTCGTTGATGAGGGAGTTTTGATTTCAACTTGTGTGAGGAATATATTGGTAAATGCAAGGAATTATCATTGTTATGGCCAGGTTTTTGGGAGCAGAGTTTTAGGGCATCATTGCAAAAATTCAAATACTGCAGCAGATTGCCGTAAAAAATAGATGGATATCATATGAAATTTGAATACTAGTTAAATTGCAGGTTAACCAATTGTCACGCTACATTACGAATAATGGGGAAAAATTTTTACAGTCCCGTTGTGTGGAAAATGAATTTAATGCACACTGAGTGACGTGGAGAAGTGGGAGAGGAATAGCTGACGTATGACCATATATGGCATGGCCCGTTAAATAGACCGAGTCCTTTAAATTGACCGAGTTAAACGACCAACGGTGGCTGCTTCGAGGAGGTTTTAGGTTCCGTTAGAATGGGCTGTGACGTGAGTCACAATGTTACGACGTGAGTCACAATGTTACGACGTGAGTCACAATGTTATGACGTGAGTCACAATGTTATCACGACGTTATCGGTCATCGCAGGGCTCTGGTGGAGGTTTTGAGTGTGATAAGGAATGTTTTTTTTGTAGTATTTGTGTGTGACAAATTGTGTTTAGAGAGCCAGCGTTGTGTTGTGTCGGTTGTGTGATTGTATGCGAGATGAGTTGTGCATGACGAGTTCAGTGATATGGTGTGTTGATTTTTGAGATATGTGATGTGTTGTGTGTGCGGCGTGGTGATGTCTTGTGTATGCGGCGTGGTGATGTCTTGTGTATGCGGCGTGGTGATGTGTTGTGTATGCGGCGTGGTGATGTGTTGTGTATGCGGCGTGGTGATGTGTTGTGCTCAGTGTTTCAGCGAAGCGATGTGTCGGTTTTGGAGTGTTGAGGTGAGTTGTGTTTGGAACTCGTCGAAGAAAAATACCAGTTTCGGGGCCGTGGGCAACTGCCACAGTTGATTTGGTGAACGACATGTGCGTGGAGATGCAGTTATGTATTTCGTATGTAATGACCATTCACCAGATGTCCTCGTACATCAGGCGGTGTGATGTGCCACAGAGTGTAATAGAAATTACAGGGTGTAATGCGTGAAGCCGAGGTGTGTGTACAAAATGTATGTGCAAGATATGTATAAGATGTGTATTAGATGTGTCTAATATGTGTTTAAAATGTGTAAAATATGTAGAAGATGTAAGATTTTAATAAAATGTGCATAAACATGACAATACGTTGGAAGGATAGAACAGAAGTAATAAAGTATTCCTTTTCAAATTATTGATGAAAACAGTCAAAGTAAATGGCAGTGCGCATAAGACAGAGAGAACAAGAAATAGAGCAGAAGTTTTTTCGTGTTCAGAAAATTAGGTTCAGAGAGCGGGTCAGAAGGCAAGCAGAGACAGACGTCATGTGGGAAGCACACCGAACACAAACCGTCACATGGATATTCGGAGCCAATCACAACACAGTTTACACAACACAAAAGATGCGCGTTCTCTTGATCGCCATAAAAAAAGAGAAGAGAATTAGAAACGATTAAAAGAAATATTCAGAACAGTAAGACAAACAAAGATTCGTCACAGAAAATAGAGAGAAACAAATGCTGTAGATAATATGTCGATTAAACAGTCTTGGAATGGAGCGAACGATCAAAGAAGATATGTTTAAAGGCCCGTGATTGTGATGTGCAAATGTACGTGTGAGATGCACGTGTGAGATGCACGTGGGATCCATGAGAGCACAGAAATAAGCGTACACGGCATTAGTGGACAGTATTACAAGGACAGTCATGTTAAAAACCACCAGGTGCAGTTAACAAAGGGTAAATTCGGTAACCTTACTTAAAAACTGCAAAGCCAATACCCATCGCAGCAAATCTCGTAACACAATTAGGTCATTCAAGTCACAAAAGACATCAATGAAAGTTACAACTAACATCAAGTGTAGTTAACAACGTGTTAACTAATTTCCTTTTTTCGAAATGTTTAAATACCCTTTGGAAGTAATTTCATAAAATGATTAGGACAAGAACATCATAATTTACATAATATAGCAACAGTCATTGCATAGGACTATCGTTCACTATGAACATTTCTGATATTTCTGTGTGGTTTTACGAGTTAATTCCCCAGAATTTAGCTGCGATAATTACGTACGTCGATAACCTATTTCCGGCTCTAAAAATTCCTGAGGAGCAGAAATAAAATTCTGCAATGGCGTGTCCGGATCGAACAGATAATCTAGATACCTCGATAGATCGTTTAATTTAGGCCGCGAAACTTACAGTAGAGTTGGTCTGATTTAAGCCCGGATACCTAGACTTGGTTTGATTTGAGCCAGGACTCCATCCAAGACATGGTTTCATTTGAACTATGATACCAAAATCTTGGTTTCATCTGAATCAGGACACCAAAACTTGGTTTTATTTGAGCAAGGATACCAAGACTTGGTTTTATTTTAATACCTCGCCGACAGGATGGAACTCCCGTTCAGTGACCCCGACCGGGCTATAAAAAGAATTTGTGCACATTACATCACCGACATAAAATTGATTTCAATTCACATGATATTTCGAAAAGATTAAAGTCAACAATGCTATGGCGTGCAATTCGAGAAAGACACCAAGAAAATATAATTAACACAGATTTGCGTGCGGTAGACATCAATTAGACACCAAATAAGGCACATACAACAATGGTAAAAGCCTATAGTACATCATATATATATATATATATATATATATAATACCGAAAAGATTCCATGTAATACAAGACATGAAGCTTGCAAGATGCGCTCATTTTGTACGAGAATAATTGTACATATCAGCAGTCTTTAAGTTTAACGTGAATAATAGCGTCTATTATATTTTTCACCCATTTATTTACAAATAAACTGACAGAAGCAATAGGAAAATGAGAGCCGTGTGAATCGAAAGTTCGTTCAGCTGCGAGCATCGTTCCAAAAAGAGAGGAGACTCTGTACGCGGCCACTCAGTGAACGGTTTTTTAAATGCGTAGTGGAAGCTATGTACTCCTGACGACCTATATCTACAGGTCGTAATTTTCAAACATTGATAATTTGGTAAAGACGAGTTGTAGTAGTACAATTGCCTTCGATGAAACTTTTGTGGTTTAATTTTTTTTCGATTTGATTAGGTTTTTCAAAAGTTCCTGTTTTTCTACGTCACCCTGCACTAGGCTGCACCGAAATTTGTCAGAAGTTTATAGTATGCTTCAGGTATCTATATTGCGAAAGTTTTTAGTATATTTCAGGTATCAATACTACTAAAGTTTATAGTATATTTCAGGTATCTATAATGTAAAAGTTTAAAGTATATTTCAAGTATTTATACTACGAAAGTTTGTATTATATTGCAGTTATCTATGTTACGAAAGCAGAACAAAAAATGACTTCAAAGGATACGTAGTTAATTTATATTTGGCAATATGTATAGTTATTTCAAATATGTGTTAAACTTTCCACCATTTCTTCGGGGGAGGGGGGGGGAGGAGAGGGTTATGGAGAGAAAGGGTGCTTATCAGATGTTAGAACACGGTAGATGAATAGCAAAAGAGATAGGGATTTCAAGGTATCATGCACTTGATGAATGAAGAGATTAAGGACTACAATGAAAATATTTTGAGCCCATTGTCGCCGCCGAATACGATAAATTTTCAAATTTACTTCCCACGATGCACAGAGAAAACAACATGTAGTCCTCTTTTAGAGTTAAATGCTTTCGTGAAAGTGATATTTTGTCTAAGATAGCTCTTATTCCTTATTATTTTAAGCACAATATGCCTCCTAAATTTTTTCACATAACGCTGCTTTTACCCATAACACTGCCTTTACACATAACACTGCCTTTACCCATAACACTGCCTTAACACATAACACTGCCTTTGGACTTCCAGTCCGCATTCCGGTTAACAAAGGCGCCGCGCTGAAATGCTGCTACAGTCCGCCAATCAGCAGCGTAGAACAGGAGGCCTTCCAACCGGACCCAAAAACTGTGAGCGACGAGACCATTTGCAGCAAAGATCCTTCAATTATCATCCTTTCATTTGGCTCTTCAAGAGCGCGATAGTAGTATTCAAATTTTTGAATGCAATAGATAAATATAAGAAACGTCTTTTTTGGGTGGGTTTGTGGCAACCTCTCAGACTCTCAATTAGAAAACGAGGTTCCTTTTCAATTTCGCGTGAGAGAATACTAAATTGATATGGGACCCAACCTGCGAACTGGAGAGACCCCAGAGAGAATTTTATGCAGCAAGATTGGATGATCTTCAACTTTATTGTACGTAGTGTTCCATTTGATGTTGCGCTACGTAGCTTTGTTTGAGACTGTAAGTCGAATGGTCCATTCTTGGGTGTGCCCGCAAGTCCTGTGCCGTCAGACAAGGAAATTAACTTTTCACGATTACGTAAATCAAGTAACAATTAAATCTATCATCCATACAGCTTCAAATATTTTATATGGTTGAAGGAAATTCTCAATTTTTTACACATTAAGGTAATTCTATATTTTTGTTAAAATTGCGGTGTGCTTGATATTATATGTACTTTTTGTCTTCTAGCTAGATTGCGTCAACAGAAAGAGCCCTCTACAACCCTCTTAGCGGCCGCATCGGCCGAAAACTTCATTCTCAATTCGCTAAAAGCTTCGCAAATTCAATTGCGTAACCGATCTTCGAAGGTTCAGACAGGCTTAGCCCTTTTTTTCATTTTTTTACGCGTTCTGCCACTTATTCTGAATATTCATTTACTCTTTTGTGGGCTGCTTCTGATGCTCGAGCGTTTCGTTTATATCTGGGTGATAGCGTCGTCGTTCCATATATGGACCTAACCTCGCTATTGGAACCGTGCTTACCTACGTTGGCTTTGTGTGTTGGGATCCAAGTGTTCGTCCCTGACTCCTCGATGATGTGCTCGTCATAAACTTAGTTTTTATTATTACGTGTTGCATGATAAGTTATACAGAGTACAACGAACACTGCGTCTAACCTAAATCCAAAATTAGACGTCCACCTTCTTAGAAACTGTGCTAAAATTTTGTTCATTTTCCCTGCTTATTAGCATTCTTGTCAATATTTTTTCTGATGAGGTTCTTGCTAGAACTGATAAGAGCTTCATATGAGTAACTGATAGCAGTTATTTATCTATTTACTTGTCTGTAAATCGATCAACTTCTACTCTCTCGGTCCCCACGAGCACGACCGGCTGACTGTAATATACCAAACTTTCCGACAAAATTCTCAGAATTAGTTCATCTTTTTACCCAGCCTTGGCGCCAGCGAAGACATCGTTTGAAATATGATTCGAGTTTTGATGTTGCTTTGAACGAAGAACCAGTTATCAAGATCTATTCCGGTCTTCTGAATAGGCAATTTCTTGGATCACAGCCAAACCCGGGACCAACCTGCGGAAGTCCCGAATCGTCTTTAAAATCATGCGACGAAAATGTACGTGGAAAAGGTAACCATGCGAACAATTCCAAGTGGATGATATGAAAGTTGGGCGAGTGATGCACAGCAACTGGATTATTATCCTCATAATACGAGCATTTAAAAAATAGAGAATCTCATTTTGCAACTCCCTTCATCTGGAAAATAAAAGGGTTTTGAAGTGAAAGAAAGAGTCCTAAATTGGGTTATCGGAAATGAGGTGGTCCGAGATCCGACTGATCTTTATGGCACAAGTTGGGCAGCGCAATCATTCAGAAAGAGCGTTTTAACGATCACGACTCGTAACATTAGAGGCCGCGTCGGAGATGACCTAGATTTAAAACAAATGTAATCTACAGCTCGCACTACAAGCTCTGCAACAGTTAGGTCACTTGTGGAACTGTTTTGACCAATATTTCCCCGTGTTATTTTCTTTTATTTATCTAGAACAACGTCCAATTAGGCATCCATCTATGCACTCAGTAAACCTTTTTCAAATAGTAAATTATTTCGCAAAGAATTTAATTTTTTTACGATTAAAATTTGTGAGTAAAAACTATTAAATCGGGAAATAGGTGATATGAAACGTAATTTCATAGTGTGACAAGCGACATCTTCAGTTCTTGTTCAACCACTCTTAATAGACACTAAGGATTGAGATAACCGCGTAACGATCGAAGCATTGTGAAATTTAGATAGAAATCGTGAAAAGTCTCCTTCTATTTTCTCCATTATGTAATGCACAGTTTCAGAACACTAGACAAACTAATTTTTCTTTCATCATTGCCCCGTCCCTATAAACGAAAACTTATTTTTTTTCATCGTTGAACCTGATCTACAACAAAAATGAGGCTACCAAAAAAAAAAATAACCAAATATGAGGCCACCAAAACTGAGGCTGCCAAAACAGAGGCTACAAAAACTGAGGCAATCAAATATGAGGCCACCAAAAATGTTACCAACAACAAAGTAACGTCGGTAACGGATCAAATGACAAGGACAAAAGAATTCACCACGCAGCACAGGAGTTATGAGTGAGTGCTCAAGGCCTTAGCTCTGAAGTTTTTTTTTTTTCACTTAGAAATAGTCCACTGAAGAATAAGAATGAGACTGTTATATAACGTACAGCTTTCCGTTCACTATAATTTAAAACTTATTACATTTATCATTCCCGCTTATGGCAAGCATGAGTACTTTAAGTTATATAGATGTATGGATATCATGAATGCATATATGCTGTAGAATAGCGTCTCTATATGATGCCATTGAAGTCATAAAACTTATACGGGCCCGCAAGCGACTGTCTTTAAAAAATTTCCATTGCAGCAGCTTTAAGAAGTTTTCGTCCGGCATTTATAAACTGACATGACTAGTGGAAATAATTTTTTTAAACTCTGCGGAAAATCCGGCTTTGGCGTGGGAGGAATCCGTGCGGTAGGTAAACAATGCGTTGGTGTACACCTAGACTAGTCTTTGTGCTACTTGACTTTGTCATGTGCAAGAAATTCAGTGGCTCATTAACTGCACCTGTGATGGTATCATTTTGGGATCTGCAAAATCCAAGGTATGCGAGCTATATTTTTGGTAAACTTTTTTAGTATAACCTTATTATATTGGATGACTGTCGTACAACACTTGACTGTGGTTTGCCTCCCTGAGATCCCACTTTTCTGATCGATCCGTTTTGTTTTGGCCATTTTCCTACGCTAGTCTCGTGCCAATTTATGCATTTGAAATTGACCGAGATAAACGTTCCAATAGCGTTTTAACAATTGCAAAAACCATTTGTATGTATCTATGTTCTACCATCATGTTGCCGAGCCCCATCTTTTTTTTATTGTTCTAACTTCTTATTTTTCTAATTTTTTTCCCGATATGCTTTAGTATTTGATCATCGAAACTGTACTTGCGTTTGTAGTTTCATTGGTAGGCTATAATTAATGAAGAGGCTAAGCAGTTCACGTCATTAATTTCTCAATTACCGTGGACGAGAGTGGACCAGGAAATGCGCCCAGTGGCCTGAGTGAGTGTCCTGTTGGAGTAAGGTCCATAAAATTAATACTGTAAATTTCCCAGCGGGGAGATTGGACGTGATAATTTTCATTGATAGTCTTTGGCCACTGATGTTAATTTCGCATTATCTATGTTAACTCTTTACCCCCTGACACATCACGCTCACTGAAACGTGACGCACATATGCGGCATTTTACTACTTGCAGCTCACCTGCTATTTGTCAAGGCTTAATTGCTATCACTAACTCTTGCTCCAGATGCTCGTGTGTGTCTCAGTGGATTATGCACGGCTAGAAGTGCTCCCACAATGTAGAACGTTTTCGGGGAGAAAAATTGCGACTTAAGTACTCGTTGATAAAACAATTAAGATATCGTGAAACAAAGAGACTAACTTCCAAGGTGGCAGGTAAATGTGCTTTTTTCTCACAGCAAACTAACCTTGTTTCTGAGTACTTAGCTATAACCCACAGGATTAACAGATCCTTGCAAAACCTCCTCACTCAATGCCCAGAACGCAGTACCAAAATTCTCATCGTCCTTTTAAACTTGGTCGTTTCCCTATCACGGACTCGCTAAAAACTCGGCAGGTCACCAAATTCTGGAATCTTGGCATATACTCGAAACAGACCAGCCTTGAATTCTGACATAATCCCCC